>JAECUM010031503.1:0-26997 GCA_016617855.1 Megalonaias nervosa | reverse complement strand
TCGATCTGTGCTGATTTCAGTACTATTTTTATTCCAGAATTCTTTTTTGATACTGATGGCCACTTTTTAATCTGACCGGGAGTCAGAGTAACACTAACATGATGATAGGAAGTTATAATATGGGTGATTTAATTACGTGTTTTCCAATGACTCTCATTCGTCCACCAACACCTTCAAGCAGTATTGTGTTGTCTGAGAGTATAACAGAGATTGCTCTCTAATTAGCAATAGCTGCTCTCGCCACACGAGCTCGAAAGTGTGTATCAACGACAGATTGTCAATCCCCCTGCGGGTCCGGGGTTGTAGAATTGGTCCGCCGTGCCTCGCTACGTGTCGTAAGATGCGACTAAGTAGAGGCAACCTGTTTGCCGTGGGTTGCGACCCGTGTCGGAGGAGGAAAGGATCCTGGTAGTTGAGCAGAGGCTTTCCGATGCAATACACTACTTTGGCCTCTACTTCTTCCAGACGGGTGGTCGGGATGGGCCCGGTCTCGACAAATCGGCTGGTCACGCCGAGCCCTAGGAGGTCTTTATTTACTCGCACACTTTCTTTATCTTTCTCGTTGTATCTCTCTTGATACCACCGTTGCCCCTACATTCTATCCCTTTAACTTTCCCTTTTGCAAGTCTTCGAAGACTTCCTAGAAGGCGGTGGCTCAACGGGTCAATTGGGAGGTAATTTTACCGACTGAGTATGTCTTATGGGATGAATCAGGAGATGAATTTGCCTACTGAGTATAACATCTGTGTATCCCTGACACTTGAAAAGTGTCCCCTTGTTGGGCTCCTTGGTGGGCGGGGAGCACGGGTGCTGAATTTTAAATCCACCAACATGGATATTTCCAAAAAAAATCAACTCAAGCGTACCAAAACTGGATCTCACTCAGATGACGAACCATGTGGTGTGGAATCATTTCCACGCTTCATGGTTATACAATCTACAGACGAATCAAAACCGCTAGCCTCATTGTCTCCGTTTGTTATTGAAAAGACAATTACGGGTATAATTGGTACTCCAAAAAGTGTAAAGAAATTGAAATCGGGCTGCCTACTTGTTGAATGTGAGCGACGGGGTCAGACCGAGAATATCCGGAAAATGAAGACATTTTTCGATATTCCGGTGACCTCATTCGCTCACACAACACTCAACTCGTCTAAAGGCGTGATTCGATGTCGGGACTTGGCTGGAGTAAGCTACAAAGATATCATCGAAGGGATGAAAAACGAAGGTGTCACTGCAGTTCGCAGAATAAGAATTAAACGTAATAACAATCTGCAGGACACCAACACATTCGTACTCACCTTCAACAAGCCAACAGTACCCAGAGTGGTAAAAGTTGGCTTTCTGCAAGTGAAGGTTGATGTGTACATACCAAATCCACTTCGATGTTATAAGTGTCAGAAATATGGTCATCATGAAGACCGCTGCTCAAGAAGCCAAATATGTGGCCGATGCGGAGATCACTCTCACCAGGAATCTGGGTGTAGAGCCACTCCGCATTGTGTCAACTGTGGAAAAGAGCACCACGCCAATTCCAAGGATTGTGATACCTGGAAACAGGAGAAGGAAATACAGAGGGTTAAATATACATCCAACATTCCCTATCCAGAGGCAAGAAAGCTTGTACAGGCAAAAACATCTCTTCCTGGCCCATCCTTCTCCACTGTAGTGAAGAACAATCCCAAGGCAACGAAGGACGCTCAAACGCAGACAGATGCACCCGAGTCAACATCAAGCACTAACACCCCCCATTACCAAGCACAAAGAACCACGGCATCTACCCAAACAACATTCAATAATACCCAACAACAGAAATCACCTAAGAACAAAAACAGATCACAAGGAAATAGGCAGCAAAAGGGGTCAGAAGACCCCATCAAACTCTATAACAGGTTTGGGGACATTGAGAGCATGGATGCAGAAGATACTGCTCCATGTTCTCAAAGTAGCTCCAGACCTAACAAAAAAATCATCCCCGTACTTCCTCCGTAGAAATAACCATATAGATTCTCTCCGCGAAAAGTCTAACCTAGCTCCAAAATCTCCAATCTAAACTTATAATGAAGAACACGATCATACAATGGAATTGTCGAGGACTTAAAGCCAATTACAATGATATTCTCCTGCTTTTAAACGAATATGATCCTGCAATACTATGCCTTCAGGAAACCTTTTTAAAAGATACGAACAACATCACACTTAAAAACTACTCCCTGTTTAACACCTACTTACAGAACGTTGACAGGGCCTCGGGAGGGGTTTCTATTGCTGTGAACAATAGAGCCCCACATAACGTCATCCCTTTAAACACAAATTTGCAAGCCATTGCTGTGAGTGTCACTCTACATCGAGTGATTACATTTTGTTCTATTTATATACCACCAAACACCAACTTATTACCAAACGAATTAGACACGCTTGTTCAACAACTTCCTGCACCATTTGTTTTACTCGGTGATTTTAATGCCCATAATATTTTATGGGGATCAAATTACATAAGCGACAGGGGCAAAAGGGTCGAAGATTTTATTACTAGACACGACTTGTGTCTATTTAATACCAAATCTCCGACGTACTTGCACCCAGGAACTGGTACATACACATGTATCGACTTGACAATTTGTTCTCCTTCACTACTTTTGGATTATAATTGGAAGGTCGCTGATGACCTTCACAGCAGTGATCACTTTCCAATCTCTCTTAAGAACACCAACGTTACAATTGATGACACGATTCCACAGTGGAATTCAAAGAAAGCTGACTGGACCAAGTTTGAAACACTTTGTACAGCTAGACTCAACAGGAATACCGTCCTAAACGATATTGATCCTATTCGACAATTTACATCCGTCTTAATTGAGATTGCAGAAGAATCTATTCCTAAGTCCTCGCCGAATTGTAAAAGAACCCAAAAACCGTGGTTCACTAAAGAATGTAAAGAAGCCATTAGACAACGCCGAGAAGCACTGAAAAATTTAATAATCGTCCAACGCCCGAAAACTTAACTCAGTACCGTATTTTTCGGGCCAAAGCTCGCCGCATAATTAAAGAAAGTAAACGAGCATCATGGAAAAAATATGTTTCAACTTTAAACTCTCGTTCCTCAATAAAGAAAGTTTGGGATACGATCCGCAAAATAAATGGGAAGGGAAAATACAATTCATTCCGACATCTGAAGCTAAATAATAACAATTTCAATACCAAACATGAAATAGCTAATGTACTTGCTGATTGTTTCTCCAAAAATTCCTCATCGTCTAATTATTCAGAAGCTTTCCGAAGACTGAAAGCTCATAAAGAAAAAACACGGTTGAAATTCACATCGAATAACTCAGAGAGCTATAACCAACCGTTTTCATTGTCGGAGCTTTGAATAAGGCCCATGATACATCTGCTGGGCCTGACGATATACATTACCAGTTTTTGAAACACCTTCCAGAACCATCCTTAACAGTTCTTCTGGAAATCTTCAATGATTTATGGATTACTGGTAATGTACCAAAACTTTGGAAAGAAGCAACAGTAATACCAATTCCCAAACCAGGCAAAGATAGCGCAGATCCTAGCAACTATAGACCTATATCATTAACTAGCTGCGTTTGCAAAACAATGGAACGAATGATCAATTCTCGGCTTGTATGGTATTTGGAAACCAACAATTTAATATCTCCTTTCCAAAGTGGCTTTCGTTATGGTCGTAGTACCAATGATCATCTGGTTCGACTGGAAACCTTTATTCGCGACGCTTTTATCAAGAAGGAACACTTAGTAGCGGTTTTCTTTGATCTGGAAAAGGCCTATGACACAACGTGGAAGTACGGAATACTAAATGACCTGCACGATCTGGGTCTAAAAGGCCGACTGCCCTCGTTCATATCAAACTTCCTCTCAGACAGGGAATTCAAGGTACGAGTGGGCTCCACCCTCTCTGATATGCACGATCAAGAGATGGGTGTGCCCCAGGGCAGTATTTTATCCGTGACGCTTTTCAACATAAAAATTAATAGCATCACCAAGTGTCTGACTCCCGGTGTGGATTGCTCCCTATATGTTGACGACTTTTTAATATGTTACCGATCCAAGCACATGCATACAATTGAAAGACAATTACAGCAAAATATCAACAAGATTCTAAATTGGGCCAATACTAACGGTTTCAAATTCTCGAAATCAAAAACTGTATGTATGCATTTCTGTCAGCTACGAAGACATCATGATGGACCTAAACTCACGCTGGACGGAACACCTATTCCAGTTGTTGAGGAAGCAAAATTCTTAGGTATTATCTTCGACAGAAAACTGACCTTTATTCCACACCTGAAGAATTTGAAAGCTAAATGCTTGAAGTCTCTAGACTTACTTAAAGTAATAGCGCACACCGACTGGGGTGCTGATAGGAAAGTCATACTCAGTTTATACAGAATATTTATTCGCTCGAAACTAGACTATGGTTGCGTTGTCTATGGTTCAGCATGGAGGTCCTATTTGAAGATGCTAGACCCAATTCATCATCAGGGAATAAGACTTGCCTTGGGAGCATTTAAGACATCCCCGTGTGAAAGCCTACTCGTTGAAGCGAACGAACCACCTTTACCACAACGTAGAGAAATGCTTTCTGCACAGTATGCTCTCAAATTAAGCTCAAACCCTCTGAACCCTGCTTTTTCGGCTGTTTTTGAACCCAAATATAAAACCTTATATGACAATAAACCAAACGTCATACCTACCTTTGGCATTAGAATATTACCATGCCTTGACAGTACCAAAATTGATCTTTCAAAAATTCTGAAAACGACCGTCTCCGAAACACCTCCCTGGCTACTTCAACAACCAAAGGTACTTTTCACATTACACGATGGAAAAAAATCGGAGACAAACCCTTCCATCTTCCACAACTCTTACCATGAACTAATCGCCCAATTTCAAAATTATACAAGAATATATGCTGATGGATCAAAAGATCAGGAAAAGGCTGCTGCAGCCTTCGTTAGTGGAAAACACACAACAAAAGTTCGCTTGCCAAATGGTACATCCATTTTTTCAGCTGAAATCAGAGCAATACACCTTGCATTGCAATATATTGAAAGCAAGCGTATTTTAAATAGCATCATCTTCTCCGATTCACTATCAGTACTTCAGTCACTACATAATAGAAAACTGGAGAATCCATTATTAGCTAATGTTCTCCTGAAACATACTGAGCTGAGTACCTCCCACAATATAGTATACTGTTGGTTACCCAGCCATATTGGAATTAAAGGTAATGACAAAGCAGACCGCGCTGCTAAAATGGCTCTATCACTAGAACCATCTCATTTTAATACACCGTATACGGATTTTATACGTAGTATCAAAGACTGTTTACGTCAGAAATGGCAGGCATCATGGAATGATGCCGTGAATAACAAACTTCATGCCATCAAGCCAACCCTAGGAGAATGGACTCCTTCCTACAGAGCCGTCCGTAGGGAGGAGGTAGTCATTGCAAGAATTCGAATCGGCCATACTTATTTAACCCACTCCTATATACTAAAAGGAGAAGACCCACCAGAGTGCATATCTTGCAATGAACCATTCACTGTTAAGCACTTTATGTTGGAGTGTTTCGACCTCCAACCTACGCGTAATCACTATTACAATGTGCATGACATTAGGGAACTCTTTGATACAGTTAGCGTTTCTTATATTATAGACTTCCTGAAGGAAGTAAATATTTATCATAAGTTATAGCTTTTATGCTATCACCTTGAACAGTTTTATGTGCTATATATATACCGTCGTTAGATTTTAATTACCTTTCATCTGTTTTAGTTGTCATACATCATTTGCACTCCCCGTTGATCTGGAAACTTTATTTATCACCGTTACTATTTTATCGTTTTACCTTCAACTGTTTGGTTTCGTATCGCTGGTCGATACGTAATCTTTTACCACTTTTAAATAATGAAAGATATAACCTTTTGTATGGCGCTAAATAGCCTCATAGTGCTGGTGCGCCGTAAAAAATTCAATCAACCAACCAACCAACAGATTGTCAAAATAAATACAGGTGTTCCAGAGAAAAGTAATAAATCGGATACAGAGTTGTAAAATCTAGTTGTGATATTTGTAGACCAGAATCAACATTTTGATCACGTCCCATAAATATCATCAAACGATGATATGCACGTGCAACATGATTGTTATCAAAACTCAATAATATATCTTCGAATGGTTGTTGATGTCCAATTATTCTCAGTGAAACTTCAGTAATACCAAGTTTGTCAAATATTATACTGTGTGTTTGTGAATTTACTCGTTCAGTATTTTGGAAAGCAATGAATATATGTCGCGGTGCAGTTACTCCTTGCTGTGATACTTACACACAAGTGTAACTGCTTTGGGTGACAGTAGCACTTCAGTAGAAAAATGTTCATTGTTTTCATTCATTCGTCAATTTCATAAAAAAAAGGTGTGATATTTATTGTCAACTGATTACTTAACATTTGCTGTATATCCCAAATTTAAGAGATGTCCTGTGTTTCGCAGCACACGCTACAAACAATGTTGAAAAGTCTTCACAGATCTTGGGGCGGGAGAAGAAATCAGCACCAAAATGCGCCTTGTTCTATCGACAGTCTAAACTGAGAGAAAATAGGTCGAACATTGTTACATTTTTTCAGAACGCATATTTTCGTTTTAGAATTCAGAGTTAACCATAGGCAGGGATATACAGTGCAATGTTACTCGCTTCATTCTTGAAAAAAGCCGTGTTTGTTGACTTCAGAAAAAACGGTAGATCTAATGTTGGAAATTTTTTTCCGTGACACATTGCAGTGTCAAACTAGGATAAAGCCAAGATACCTGAATTGTACAAGCTCAAGTCAACTCAAGATTTTATTTCATCCAACGATACACTGATGGAAGAAAACAAATCGTTTTACAATTTTTTGGGTGTAAGTTTTTGAAAAAAAATTACATGACAAAACGGACAGTTCACGTAATTATGGTGACTACTGATCACAATTTTGGAGAGGTATCTTCAAACGGGAATAAAATATTTGCTCAGTAGTGAATTTGGGGTTTGTATGAAGTAAATAAACTAATGTACAGTGAACCTCAGGGATGATAACCCAAGCTGTCTGTCCATTGATGCATGTATTTATATCAGAAGAAATATGATCTCTAAAACACAAAGATATGAAGCAAGCATGATTAGAATGAACACAAAGACAGCAAAATGTAGTAACAAAGGTATGTTCTCCTTCACGTCCGCGTAACTTAAAGTTTCAATCACTTGCAAGACAAACTTAACACCTTTTGTAGAGCTTGAAATAAGAAAACTGAACATACTTAAGCACATTGCTATATATATTTTTTTTCGCAGCAACAGACTAAACAACATAAATACCGTTGCAACAATAAACAATCTTACATCTATTATAAAATAAGAAGAAGAAATATATCGAAAAATAAAATTAAAGATTAACGATGACTAACCAACAAAACCGAATTTAACAAAGGCAATGACCTGTGTAGAAATGCCTCTCACTATGAGAAGGTATTTGAACGTAATCTGCCATGCACCAACAACTTAAAAAAAAAATGTGTAAACAGAGAGAAACCTTAATTCAAAATTTATTTTTTTTCAAAATTGTTTGTGTCGTTAGGGAATATACCTAAGCACTAATAAAGGGTGAAACATGGAAAATACACATAAAAGCTTTGATATTTCTGAAAAGAATGAGGGTATATTCCTACAGTTCTTAACCAGCTACAGATGCTGGAACGGGTCTGTGGGATATCCACAAATAAAGAAGTACAGATTCTGCTCACGTTGCAGGATTGTGCGTGTTTTGGAAAATGCTGAAAACTGGATATATATTTTTCTCGTGCCACTTATGAAGTGAAGAGTCTGTGCAAGTGTCAAAAGCTAAAGTCACATAACTTTTGTACGGCTTGTAAACATTTCCACTTTAGAAAATGTGAAGTGTCGCAAGTTATTATCACAAACAGAATTGGAACATAGAGGCTTGACAACTGTTATTTAGACACCTCCGCTCAACTTCACAACTTACTCTGTCTCATACTTTGGTCTTACGAAAGATCACCTTTGTAGGTGCAGCAACAGTGGTAAGAGCAGGAGGAGACGTCGTCGCTGCTGTCGAAAAAGTGTAGTTCTTTTAAAATGGGTTTAGTATTTTTAAAAAAAAAATATCAAATGAAGAAAAACGTGTGTTAAATCAGGGTTGGTAGACATCGTGGTCAACGACAAAGTAGAAGCGACAGAGAGAAGGAGACATCGTTGTCGAGTAGCGTGGTTTTCTGGAGTACGTAGGTGTCCTAACGGTACAATACCGTCTCTAGCTCTCTTGATGACACCAACTGTCTGGGTTTTTTATCTTGCAACTTTTTTATTTCGTGGTAGGGTTTGAATCGAAGGGTCGTCAAGATGCATGAGGTGTTTAAAACGCACCGTTGTCGTTTGCATAAGTCACCCATGGTTCCTATATGTTTGACTTTCACTTGCCCTTGTGAATATACCAAGTCACTGTCACAACAAGAGGTAGAGAGGGTATATGTAGAGAGAACGAACTTGGTCAAATCATTTCTGAATCAGCAATCAATCGCACGATTTCAGTGAGAAGAACGTTAAGAGGCAGCGACGTGATGTATGGCCTCACACACGAAAAAAGAAGTATCGCTCAAATCGAAGACATGGGCGAACTTGAACCAACACCATTCACGTCTGCTACCAGACCGAGAGAGCCTACGTCAAACCAAAAGTCACCACTATCACCCGAAAAGCATTACCAAATTCGAGAGACGGAAAAGCGCTCCTCTAGAAAATTTAGAACCACGGTCTACACGTACACGGTGAAGTTTAAAGATTTCAAGTCTGGCGTACCGTTGGAGAAAGCAGAGGATTCAGCAGCGATGTATGGGATTCTTAGTTAACCACACTGAAACAGCAATGTGAAGCCAAAGAAGACGATCGCTTTAGACTTTCCCTTTTTCACAGTCTGAAGTTCCCCCTTTGGATAGAGTTTAGCAGCCCATCAGAACTGACACCTTCTAAAGTCATCGACAAGATTTAACATGAGCAACAATCCCAACGACAAGTTTCACATCACCGACGGAAAAGCAACACTGTTCATGACCCACGTGTCTCTTCCCCAAGGGACAGGACGCAAAAAAAGTGTTATTGGTGGACGACCTTCGCAGCACCAAAAAGAGCCTTGTCCAAATTAACAATCCTCAAGACAAGATGTGTTTAACCCGTGCCATCGTGATGGGACGAACGTATGCCGACAAGAACGACACGGCAGAATGGAAAAGAGCCTGAAAAACTATTCAACAATCGGACCGAGCCAAACAACAAAGGGAAGCAGAACTCCTGTTACAATAAGCTGGCCGGTCCAAAAACACACCTTGTGGCATTCCTGAAATACAAAAATTGCAAGACGTCTTAGCTCCACGCTACACGTTGAAAATGCACCCTCAAGAAGTCTGTGGACCTCTGTTGTTTCGAGGCAAAAATTTCAAAGACGGAAAATACATTCACGTCTATCATAACGATGAACATTTTGATACCATTACCGGTATCATTGGATTCCTGGGATACAGATATCATTGTGAGAAATGTGACTATGGCTATAACAATCGAGAGCAACACAAACATTGTGGATCGAACGCTCAGGATGTATGGCCTCTAAACCTTGTCTTGACGAAGGACAAGAACGAGTGCATTGCCAAGGTTGTAAGGGCACTTTATCAGCCCGACCTGTTACCAACAACATTTGAAGATGCAAGGTTGACAGCGGAATAGTGCTTCTCAGCTCCTGAGATTGTGCCCTACTTGTTGACAAGGCATACGTACCAATAGTGCCAGGGCACACGTATGTCCAGGAAAGAAACGATGTCACATTTGTCGCCAAATAGTGGACATGGAACACCAATACCAATCCAAACACCAATACCAATCCAAACATCAAGAGGAAGATGACCAGAAGAGAGGCAATTTCATCCTTTTCGAATTCGAATGCATGCAAGAGACCGGTATTCACATTCCTAATTTCTGCGTGGCTCGTCGAGCGTGCGAGAAGTGCATCCAAGAGCCTATCTTTAGTCATTGCCGTCACTGCAGCAAGATTCCTGGAGGACGTGAAAAAATCTTTCGGGGACCTAACACGCTGGCCGATTTTGCCCGATGGATCTTAGACTCCATCGACGAGACGTGGAGCCAAGGGGACATTGAACGTTATGGCGATTGCCATCGCAATGCCACGGTTATGGCTCACAATTTCTCGGGATACGATGGACGGTATCTTCTCAGATACTATACGGAACAAAGTACCGAACGTCCTAAAGTCACTTTGAATGGAGCCAAAATCATTTCCATGCAAGTGGGACAAGTACAATTTAAAGATTCGATGAGTTACTTGGCCATGCCATTGAGCCGATTGCCTAAAACGTTTGGAATGACAGAAATGGCCAAAGGCTATTGTCCGCACTTTTTCAATACCAAAGCCAATCAACACGCCGTTCTACCCCATTTGCCTGATGCTCACTACCACGACCCCGACAACATGCGCACCGAACAACGAGCTTTCTACGCTTGGTACCAGACTCACGCCTCCGACCCCTTCGACTTTCAGGAAGAAATGTTAAAGTATTTTCAATCCGACGTGGACATTTTACGGCCTTGCTGTGGAAAATTTCGACAACTGAGGGTTCGATCCTTTGAAAGAAGCCTGCACCATTACCAAAGCGTGTTCTTTAGTGTACCACCAACGATTCATGCCCGAAAACACCCTGGCTGTCATCTGTCCTCAAACGACGAACTTTGTCAAACGTCAGTACTCGGTCAAAGCCGTACGCTGGCTACATTACTTGTGCGACAAGGAAGATAAATGGATCTAACATGCCCGAAACTGAGGAGGCGAAAAGACCATTGGAAGGTATTCGGTGATTGGCTGGGACTTAAGAAACCCCAAGATCGTGTACGAGTTTAACGGATGCTTATTTCACGGATGTCCCATCTGCTACCCTCAACGTGAAACTAAAAATCAGTTTTTACAACGTACCATGGAAGACTTGTACGAGGCTACTTGTCAGCGGCGCTTGAAGTTAGAACAGCAAGGATACCAAGCGGTGGAAATGTGGGAACACGAGTACGATCACCGTTTGAAAACCGATCCCGTGTTTAAACGCATCGTGGAAAGTTACAAGATGGTGGACCCACTGAACCCACGGAGGACGGATGAATGCCACCTGTTTGCTGTACCAAGCCGACGAGGAGAAAGGAGAAGAAATTAAATACTTAGACGTGTGTTTGCTATATCCTTACGTGTGCAAATATTGTCACTTTTCCGCAGGGCACCCACAATTGCTAACGGAATACATCGACGTGGACAACATTCGACAATACGAAAGATTGATTAAATGTAAAGTCATGTCTCCCACGGACTTGTACCATCCCGTTTTACCGCACCATTGTCAAGGAAAACTGATGTTTCCCTTGTGCCGAAACGTGCAACCAAGACCAACCTTGTCAGCACACTCAGGAAGAACGCGCCTTGATAGGAACGTGGGTCAGCGTGGAATTGTTTAAAGCTCTGGACCTGGGATACCAACTATTAGACGTGCACGAAATTTACCACTTTCCCAAGACAGAACAGTACAACAAGGGTGAGGAGACTCAGAAAGGTATTTTCACAGACTACGTGGATGCTTTTTTGAAACTGAAACAAGAAGCCAGTGCCTATCCTTCCTGGTGCCACACTCCCGAAGACCAAAAGAAATTCAAAGAGAAATACTTGGAGCAGGAAGGCTTCACTTTAGACCACGTCGAGAAAAACGAAGGAAGGCGATCGTTTGCCAGAATGATGTTAAATTGTTTTTTGGGCAAAATGGCACAACGACCGTATTTATCCAAGACGAAGTATTTGACAGAATCTTCCCACTGCTTCCAGATGATTCACGACAAAACCAAATACATGTGTTACGTATCGGCTCGTTCAAAGTAACACAAAGAAAGAGTGAAGACAACAAGCTTTGTAAATTTTAACAAAAATAATTTATTTCCCTAGAAAACACGGAGAAAAGGTAAATATGTGAAACATGACTTACGATTTACGAAGAAGATCCAAAAATTTGTTCTAAATTTGTGAAAACACATAAGTCCTGTGAATAAACAGTTCTAAATTGATACAGTCTGAATCTCAGTTCCGTTCCAAGATGGCGGATGATGACGTCAGACGAAGGCTAACACAAAATGTCCAGAATTTTCACTGTGAATCACAAATTGTATTGTTCTGCTCCAATTTAGAAATAATTTCAACAAATGTCTTTGTCCAAAGCCAGTAGGGTTGTTCTCCAGGGAAAATAATTATTATTTAGAAAGTAGATGAAGTACAGCTACCACCACTAACAATACACATGTTGTTCCTACATACGTACGAATGAACAACTCTTTCCAGCACAGAAATACCTTTTCCTTAAGGCATTAGAAACTCTACAAGATGTTATGATGTGACTCTCGACTATGACTGACTACGACTATGACTGAATATTTCTTACAGGTAACTGAGCATTTAAAACAAGCTAATACGTCATTTCATGTACACATGCACGAAAGACACGTGTGATTTCGAAATCACACCTGGGCATTACAAAAGCGTAAACAAGTATAATTAATAATGACGTAGTCACAGCCAATCATTTACACAGCTTTTCCTGACTGTTTACTTGCAACGACAAACTATCATACAAAAATCGTGCTTACACGAGTCACATTTACGTTTTAAATAAATACGATGTTTCTAACAAACTATTACACGCATGCAAACATAATCATCATAATAATAATAATTACATTTAATGATGTAAAAATGAAATAAAAATGAAACAAAGAATTAGAAGAATTTAAATTTTAACACATGTAATTTAACTACAGGGTCGTAACTCATGAAACACGTGGACGTCCTTCGTGAGGACTTGATCCTTGTCAATTACGAAGAAGAACTGGACTTTGTAGAAACCGACGAATTTGGAAATGTCATCATTGCGGCTTACATGACAGCCCATGCTCGTTTAAAACTGTACGAAGCCTTACACCAACTAGGAGATCGCGTCCTGTACTTTGACACGGACAGTTGCATCTACATTCAATGTCCTGATGATCATCGTTACCCTAAAATCGAAGGAGACCGTTTAGGAGCCTGGACGGATGAGCACCCCGACGACAAGATTCTAAGTTTTGCTAGTGGCGGTCCCAAACATTAGGGTTACGAATACCCGGACAAACAAGGAGAAGTGCACGCCGAGTGTAAAGTGAAAGGATTGACTCTCTATTATCGCACCAGTCAAGCGGTGAACTTTGGGGTATTGAAAGAAGCCTTACAGTCTGGAGAGGATGGAACCTTTAGAGTGACCACCTACCAACCTCACAAGATTGTACGTTTAGCCAAACACCAAATCATCAGTCATCCTTTAGAAAAAGTGTATCAAATCGTGTACCAGAAGCGAGTGCGACTTCCCAACCACTTCACTTTACCGTACGGACACGTCGACATTGGTCATCATATAAAAAGGGACAACGGCCAAGACCTATAGCTCATTGTGACTACCATTGCCAAGCGAGAAATATGAATCCTTTCACACAGCAAGTATCAAGCGAGAGAAAACTCGAGTGCGATGCTGTGCCTCACGATCACATCACCAATGCAGTACCAAATCTTAGCTGTTTATTTACTAACGCCATGGAAAACTATGCGCAACCAGTGGGACTTCCAGACTACAAGATGCATAAAGAGAAGGAACAAACATCATGGACCTCTGTCACCACCATACCGTCACAGCAAGGTGCGTCCAAGAAGGAAAAGGATTCAGTAGACCTAAAGGAGTATTTTATCATCCAAATGACTCAGACAGCGACTTCGAGAAAATTTAGGACGACAACTTACACCTACACGGTGAATTTAAAGACTTTGTGTCTGACGTTCCAGCCAAGGAAACAGCAAGTTTCATTACGGACTTATTTGACTCACTGTTAGAGGAACTCAAACGTCAGTGTCAAGACAAAAATCGAGGTCGTTTGAGCCTATCTATGTATCACGACAGTTTGAACTCTCCTGTATATCTAGGGTTTACTACACCTGCAGAATTTACTTCTTCCAAACTATGGAGGGCTATTGAAGATGTGCAGACGATGAGAGAAACATTTGACATTACCGATGGAAAAGTGACCATTCATATGGCATACGTTGTACCTAGCACAATGGACATAATAGCAGATTTACGAATGAAAGGGAGTACGTGATGGGAAACATCTATGCTGTTACACAAGTGGTAGCTGACCAGATTTTAAACAACGTGTGTGACGGATATAGAGAGAAACATGAACTTTGTCCTATTTGATTGTTTGTTACTTGTTTTGTTTTAGCTTATTTTTTTACAAATGGACATTAATTGTAGTATGAAAAGTGTCATTCTTTAATGAATTGCATATTAAGTATTTTTTGAAGGAATGAACTTTAATTTTTAAAAGTATTTTTCTAGAACCAAGAAATAGATAACTTGTGAACAGGCTTGTTCCATGTCCAAATTTGTATGTACTAAATGGGTAATGCTAGACCATAACACAGGCCAGACAGCCCGTATATATAATTGAATAAATGTTTTGTACCCATACAATAGACTTTTCTTAATGGAGTCTCTATTCTGTCTGTGAGTCTTTCTTTGGAACATTTCTGTCCTCTTTTCTGTGTATTTGGATGTGTGTTTGTTTGTTTCTTTATGTCAAAATTTGTCCCCATCAACTCTTTGTCCCAACAAATACATTTTACCCTATAAATAGCTTTGACCCTATAAACCCCATGACGTCACCAATGTTCAATTCCCATTGACCTCCAGGTGACATTCCCATGTTAAATTCCCATTGACGCCAATTTTGATATACCCATTTTTAACGTTAAGGTCCCATTGACTCTAAAGTGACTCCATACACTACTATCGTCAACCATGATAATGTTGATTTACCACCTGAGTCCGTAAAAGAGAGCAGGCCTTGTTCGTCGGTCAATGACGGTATCATTGTTGGCATCCACAATGAAAGTTTTGTCAGTATTACTCTACCAGGATCACCGAGAGGGCGCCAGATTGCATCTTCACCGGTAGCCTTTCGTACGAGTACAACTGTATGCTTGGCTCCGATAACGACCTTTCTGACATTTCTGCAAAATCCAAAGATGTGTGACAGTGGAATTGCACATGAAAATCTTCTACCTCCATCCTTCAGCATCGATCGACGTGCTTCGAATCCTAAGTTGAATTCTGGATTAGCACCATGAACCACCGGCCACACATCAGCGTCAGCACCTTCGGCGTTGTTTTCTCGGCGTTGTTTTGGCCGCCCTTGCGCTACCTGCCCGTTGTCAGGGTGGTCAGAAGTATCCTTCACAAACATCATTGACGGACCAGCTGATCTCGAGTAATCATCACTGTATCTTGCAAGGCCAAGTATCGCCGTGGCAAAGTCGACGTTTTCCAGACATGATTCAATGTTTCTTCCGTCGGTGCTATACGTAGAACTGTTGAACAATGCCACGATGCCATTATTAACAAAACCAACTCTAACATCAGCTCCATATTCAGTATCATCTGTTTTTAGAATTTCACCTTCTACTTCAAATAAATGCTTCAGCGGGTAAAAATATCTGCTTGTATCCTGAACTTGTAGCTCAATTTTTCCACGCTGATTTGGCTCTCGTGCATCATACGAATAATATTGATAATCAAGTACTGATTCATCTCTGAGGACTGGCGCATCCATGTCAAATGCGGGATCAGATACACGCTTGAACATCTTTATTATTAATTCATTATCGTCTAACACGAAGACCACTTCCAGCTATCAGACTAGCAGTTATATTTTTTTCTTTTTCTGACAGGGGTACACCAGCCAACTCTGCTAGTTTTTTTTATTTGCAGCTTGATTTATTATTTTACGAACATTTGCAGGCATAACTTCGGTGCTGGGCAATTTTACTAGCTCAAGTCGGACCGCTGGCGGTCTGCGTATTAATCGTGCTAGTCTGTCCTTAATTGCTGAGAATGCTTTACTAGCAACCTCACCAACAACACCAATACCTTTATCATGAACAACGTCAATAGCTTTCATTTCCAGTTGCTTTGCAATCGGTATTGCTTTTGGGCTATCCTTCTGAATAGACCCTGAACAACAGGGTAACTTTATAGGTTGGTAATCGCGAATTTATCACCCTGACAGGTCTACGCTGAGCATTATGTATGATCATATTATTTTCTTGTCACTGATCTAATTGCATACCCTCAATCGCTGCGGTAATCATCAACGATTTCATCAATGACGGACCAATAAACATTAATATCCATGATACCGCCTGTAAATAATCTCTGACAAATAGCAGCTGCTTCATTAATTATTTTTGGGGAATTATTGCCGGCTCGTCTTCCTCCAATCAGAATTTCTAATCTATCAACGTCTGCAAGGACATTATTGGGGCATGGAGTAATAAGACCACTTCCCCTGGTACCTGTACCAGCAGTGACAAGACCACTTCCAGTGGCTCCGGGGAAGGCAGGATTTGTGTCATACCATTCTTCTTCTTCCTTACTTGTTGTTTTGCCTGCTTTTTGACTGTTTGCTGAGACTGTTGTTTTTTGTGATTGTTGTTGCTTTTGTTGTTGATGTAATTGTTGTTGTTGTAACCATGAAAAATAGTTATCTATTCCATTGATAAATGCAATATATCTTGTATCATCATTTCGGGGCTGATCAGTATCGTTGTGTAGGCGAAATATCCATTTATTCGAGCTGTCACGACCTCCAGAATGATCGTGGTACTCGGATTTCAAAAAATCTATTTTGGCACTAAAACTTACCGCGGCAAACGGAGGTAATTGTTTCATGCTATTAAGTTTTATGTGTGGTTAATACTTTCTTCTGTAAATTTATCAATCGGATTAATTCTGACCATTAATTGTTATAGTTCTGGTTCTGGTTCTGGTATAAGATCCTTTATATCGGCTACTTCAGAACAAAGCTGGTCAATATTATCAAGTATTTTTTGTGTTTGTGGTTGTGGTTGAGCAGCAGCTATTTCATCTGGAAGTTCTCGTAAAATTGTTTTGTTTGTTTAGTTCTTTTCGCGATTTTTCCAGTTGCTTTAACGGTTTAATCTAACGTGGGAAGAAGACCTTCGGTAGCCTTCGTAACCGGTTTAAATAATTCTGCTGTATCCTCCGCAAATTACACTCCAGCTTCCTGACGCGCTTGTAGTTGTTGCTTGACAGAATCACGGACGGGGAGATATTTCTTAATTGCCTCTAGTGGCTGTTGAGCTAGTTGAGCTGTACGAGATTCCATGGTTAGCGTTATTATTGATATAATAATGATTTAATTAAGCCACACAGCAGCAGGAAGCGGATGACCAACTGTGAGAGTCCTGGGTCGGTAAACGAGAACCCCCAAAAATTTGAAACTACAAGCGTCAAAAGATAAAATAACAAAAATGGGCTAACCCAGTTAGAGGTCTCGGTCGGTTGGAAATCTCGGTTTAGCGTTATTGACCTTGTATTTTTATTTTTGTAGGAAGCTTTCTTTTCAAAAACGGACTGCTCTAAAATGTGGTCTGTTCACCCTTCCTGCTGCTGGAAATGTTCCATTGGTTATAACGTTTCCTTCCATTACCAAGGATTTGAACTTCGCTTGGTAACCAAGGGATGGAATAGATAAGAACTTGTTAGCCCAGAGTGATATATTTCTCAGTTATTTGAGCCAAGGAAAGCTTGTTCATCGATTGATTCAAGTCTGTTTGTGGTTAGGTAGACACTTTCCAGTTTCGGCATGCCAGAGAATGAATTTGCGATGATTGCAGGCATCAGATTATCTCGTAGATACACTAGATTTGAGAGGTTTTCAAAGCTCCAAGGTGAAAAGGCCGGAATGGAAGTCAAGTCATTGTAGCTAAGATAGAGTTTCTCCACGGACGTCGGAATGCCAGATGGGATACTGTTGAACATCTTGCCTTGGCATTTAACGAATGTTAGCGCTTTGTTGCAGAAAGGAACTATGTAGTTATATTTTTTCAAAATTTCATATTTCTTATAATTTTAGTTTTGAATTAAATATTCGAAAATCATGAAAGGTCGCACTCTACAATAGAAAAGAATAAATCTGAAAGAAGACGCTAATGAGCCATGAATAGGGAAATAAAGCAAGGAATTAAAGGCACGGGAGTTTGATGTTTGATAGTGGCCAAAATGTTTTCCTTGACTATATCCTCTATATCGCAAAGGCAAAATCAGACAGCAACCATCTTTGTTTTCTTATGGTAGAGTCATACAGGTAGAAAATTCTCTGAGATAATGTTTCTTTTAAACGTTTCGGAAATAAATCCAACTGGTTTACTACACTCATACGCTACGTACCATGCATTAAACACTTTCATCTACTTTATTAGAAAATGTCATCGTGAGAATAGGAACTAGGAATGAAAGTTTACAAACGTGCATGCGGCTTAACAGCACCGCATGAGATATTCATCTTCTCATTGGACTAAACACTGTACCAAGATAGTGAATTGGAATAGTGCATTCTTTCGACCATTGTGCGGAGATAATTCATTTCAGTACAAACGCGCAATCATCACTGATGTAAACCTCTATTCATCTTTCTCTGTTACTTCAATGCCATGTTTTCACGATGGCAATTTGTAATAAAAGCCGTTAAAACTGTCACTGCATGACATCATTTATTAAAGTATATGATAGGTGAATGCGCTTGTATGTATTCCATAAAAACAACTCGTTGTATGTATTCGACAAAAATAACTCGTTGTATGTATTTGATAAAAAAAATAACTCCTTGTATATATTCATTAAAAATAACTCGCTGTATGTATTAGATTTAAAAAATACTTGAAAGAAACACTGTGTAAGGAAAGAGAAGTTGTCGGTAGATCTTTACTGTAGGGAAACAAAGATGGCGGCTGCCATTCTTGTCTTTATTACTGAGACGGTACTACCCACGAATTTAAAAAATGTAGACTCTAACGTCAAGATCCTTTGTGAAATAAGAATGCACGTCAGTAGAAAGGTTGCACGAGAAATGATAACTAAGTGTATCCTAAGTGTGACAATATGTAGAAGACTTATATTTCAACTGACGTAAAGATATACATGTTTAAGAAAGTAAATGTGCCGAAACTTGGAAAAACACATTGCTATTTGATAGCGAGATAATATATCGAGTGTAATACTCACTATGACAAATGGTCAGTTATTTTTTCTGACAAAAGGTGAAGATAGAGGGACAGGTCCGACTGACATGGAAACAAACAGAGAGAACGAACGGATCCAGTGGATGGGGCGAGGTGGGGAAGGAGGCTAAGACCTTGAAATAAAAAGAAAAATTTAAGATCAAGGACAAGATAGGCAGTTCAAGGCAAGTAGCTTCAAGAGGGCAATAGTTAAGACAGCTACAAGAGGGCAATAATTATGAATAGCTACACGACAGCAATAATTATGAATAGCTACCACGACGGCAATAATTATGATAGCTACAAGAGGGCAATAATTACGATAGCTACAGGAAGGTAATAATTATGAATAACTACACGACGGCAATAATTATGAATAGCTACAAGAGGGCAAAAATTACGACAGCTACAAGAGGGCAATAATTATGAATAACTACACGACGGCAATAATTATGAATAGCTACAAGAGGGCAATAATTACGACAGCTACAAGAGGGCAATAATTATGAATAACTACGCGACGGCAATAATTATGAATAGCTACAAGAGGGCAATAATTACGATAGCTACAGGAAGTTAATAATTATGATAGCGACAAGAAGGAAATAATTATGATAGCTACAAGATGGAAATAATTATGATAGCTACAAGAGGGCAATAATTATGACAGCTAGAAGAGAGTAATAATTATGGCAGCTACAAGAGGGCAATAATTATAACAGCTGCAAGAGGGCAATAATTATGATAGCTGCAAGATGGAAACAATTATGGCAGCTACATGAGGGCAATAATTATGGCAGCTACAAGAGGGCAATAATTATGGCAGCTACAAGAGGGTAATAATTATGATAGCTACAAGATGGAAACAATTACGGCAGCGACAAGAGGGCAATAATTATGGCAGCGACAAGATGGAAATAATTATGGCAGCTACACGATGGCAATAATTATGGCATCTACAAGAGGGAAATAATTATGGCAACTACAAGAGAGCAATAATTACGATAGCTGCAAGAGGGAAATAATTATGGCAGCGACAAGATGGAGATAACTATGATAGCTACAAGACGGCAACAATAATGGCAGCTACAAGTGGGAAATAATTATGATAACGACAAGAGGGAAATAATTATGGTAGCTACAAGAGGGCAATAATACCCTCATAGATGCCAAAGCCGGAGAAGAGGATGCTATGTATTAACTTCAAGATGACTCACGGCACAGTATGTAATTCCTTGTTCATGGAATGTCTTCAAAGTCAGAAATATGTACAAAATATGACCATAAGTATCGTTATGTGCAGAGAAGACACAGAAAACGCCTAGCTATTCAAAGATACAAGTAAGGTCATTGTCACCATCACTATCGCACTTGCGCACCCCATTAAAAATGATCAGTAAGAGAATGGCGAGTACAAAAAAACCAAGACGTCTTATGAATGTGCAGAATGTGCAGGAGTAACAATCAGACACCTAGCCATCAATTGTATCAAGGAAACTTCGGCTGATTCCCAAAATTAGCATGACACGCTAGCATTAGATATGCTGTTAGAACTGTCCTGGAAATATAACATGAAATTCGTTGTCAAGTGCTACGACCATAACTTGATACAAAGAGTGGCAAAAAGAACCAAGGCAAAGGCGGTCAGTAATTAAATCATTAATAATATCAAATAATAATGAGCGATCCTACGCTAACCACGGAATCTCGCACAACAAAACTAGCTCGACAGCGACTAGAGGCAATTAAAAATATCTTCCAGTTCGTGATTCTGTTAAGCAAAAATTACAAGAGTGTCAGGAGTCTCAGGTGGAATTACAGAAGGTGCAGAACAGTTATTTAAACCAGTTACAAAGGCAACCGAAGGTCTTCTTCTCACGTTGAAGCAAACTGCAAAAGCAACTGGAAAAATAGCAGAAAGAACTAAACAAAGAGAAAAGATTCTAAGAGAACATCCAGATGAAATAGCTGCTGCTCAACAAATGAAAGAAATATCTGATGGTATTGACCAAGCTCGTGCTGAAATAGGTGATATAAAGGATCATATAACAGAACCAGAATCAGAATCAGAATCAGAACACTCAAAAGTCAAAATTAAAGTGAATGATAAATTTACCGTAAAGAAAAAAAAATTGACAGCGTGGAAAAATTATCTGTTTGCCGCAAGTAGTTTTGATGATAGAGAAAAAGTTCTCAAATCCAAGTACGCTGATTATGCTGTAGGTCGTGATACCTGGTACAAATAGATATTTCACATACGCTACGACGCTGATCAGGCCCGAATAGTGATACAAGATATATTGCATTTATCAATGGAATAAATGAATATTTTACAGTTACAAAACAATAATTACAACAACAAGGCAAAAAATCCGGACAAAGCATTGCCACTGGCAGTGTAAAAACACATCGTGGTCATTAAAAACAAAAAACCCTTCCGTTGCCCGATAAACTTTGTCCCTATAACGTCCTTGCCGATGTTGATAGACTAGAAATTCTTATTGGCGGAAGACGAGCCGGTAATAATTCCCCAGAAATCAGTAATGAAGCAACTACTATTTGTCAGAGATTATTTACAGGCGGTATCATGGACATTAATGTTTATCGGTCCCTCATTGATGAAATCGTTGATGATTACCGCAGTGATTGATGCAATTAGATGAGTGACAAGAAAATAATATGATCATACATAATGCTCAGCGTAGACCTTAATGGCCAGGATGATAAAAGTAGCAGGAGAAAACCAGGGTTCTAGCTCAGAGACCCCCCTCCCCTCCAAAACCCTTCTATGTTGACATTTTCTTCCGCTCCGATGATGACTTTTACATGATAAGGTTTTCTTCTGACAAAAAGATAGAAACAACTCTGCCAGGTAAAAGATAAAATTATAACACCTACGCGGAATTTCCAGAATGACTCATCACGGAATTTCTAGAACATATATAACTTTGTCAGGTAAAGATAATAACACCTACGCGGAATTTCCAAAGAACATTCTAGAAATTACGTAATGGAAATTCCAAAGAACATTCTGGAAAATTACGTAATGGAAATTCCAAAGATTACGTAATGGTAATTTCGCGTAGGCGTTATAACGCTATAAAAGGCAGGCAAAATTTTTCTCCGTGTTCATTCTGCAAGTGGATCTGTACATGAGCAGATAAGTCCTTTCTTATTTTTAAAAGAATTTCATCACCAATTATTAAAACATCAACAGTAGCTATCAGACATAATTCACAATCGTGTTTATACAAATAAAATTTAATTTTTCCGCTTACTTTTCGATGACATTCAAATAACTCTCTCATTGCTACCCTGTTGATAAAATACTTACAACCTTTTGCAAAAACCTTCGACCGGTTTAGGTCAATGTTAATTTTCGTGTATTTTTCTTGACTGATCGGATCATGAAGATTATCGTTTTTCAGCATAAGCTCATCTCTCAACTTTTCAAGATAATCAAAATATTTGCTGTTATCTGATTTAATAAGCGAGAGTTTCATTCTATCAAATTTACTAAAACAAATACCTGAAATTTCATCATTAAATTTAAATGATAATTGCTGGCCATTAACCATTAATTTTCTAATTTTACTACTAACTCCATCAGCTAACGTTAAATTTTCTAACATTATTTCTAAAGTTTAGACAAAATTAATTAAAAATGATATTGAATATATCACCTCTGGTACTGGCATAGTGCCCAAACGCAAAAGTATTAATTCCGTCCTCGCAATAGCGTTTGTTATCAAAATTACTTAGTCCACGCTTTATAATTGTATCTGTTTCAAGTTTGTCACGATTTGTTCTGATAACATTTGTTTTAATAAAATTAGTGCAAGTGTTTAGCGCTGCTTTAAAATCATCAAATTTCATACACTATTTTACATATCCGCGAGGAATACCTTTGCTTTTTTGTCAGTTTATTGTCATCTAAAATTACAGCATATATTTTACTTCTTTAGTCCAACAAATTCCCTAACTGGCACAAACATAAATTCATCTTTCATCTTGCCGATGACTTTTTTATTTGCATCATCATGAAATCCACTACTTGCTGGATAATCCGATAAATCAAATAACTCCTTATGATCATAAATATTTTGATAAGCATCCTCACATTTTATGTTATAAACAAGTGAGTCCGTATCAGTAAATAGCAACTCCGAATCTCGCCACTGCTTTTTGGTAAAGTTATTGTGAAAGTCGTACATTAGCCTTTTGATATGTCAAGTACAGCTGCACCAACATAAATTGGTTTATTTAACTTTAAATTTGTCTTTCGTCGCTGTATTGCAACAAGATTTTCATTAAAGATTTTTATACTGACAAAATCGTCATCGTTGACTAATTTATTTCTGCGATTTACATCATTTACAATTTCAATATTGACTCGCTTTCTGATATTTTCCATAGTCTTACCAAACACGGAATTGTTCATCAACTTGAAAAAGTTTTTCTGAAATTCGGTCTTAGCAATAGCACGACGTTTGGTATTTAAATCAATATAATCTGCCATCCAACGAGATTGATTAAATTTTAGCACGCGATGAACTTTTCTCAGAATTAGTCCAGCATCTACTGCTTGTTTTAAAAATTTTTTAATGTATCACGTAATTTCTTTTATTTAACAAACTTGGAGCTAGCTTATTAACGATCGAATTTTTTGCTGTTGTCATTGCCTGTTGTTCAGGCGATAATAAACTATAATCGATCATCATTGACTCTGCACAAAACGGATAGTCGTTATGTAGATCATGTAACGAACTAGGATAATCGAGATCAACTTCAACAAAATAACTGACATTTTCTGGTAAATCTTTTTCAGTTTCTTTAAGAAATTGATCTGGAGTTATCCAATGAAATCCAATACACGGCATTGGCTCTGACATAGCATATTCATATAAATTATTAGTGTCCAGATAAATAATATAATTTGACGTTAAATTTTTATCGTAATTTTTTAAGTATTTATTATTAGCTACCGCATATGTTTTTTTGTTATAACGCTAATTCCGCCGCGAATTCCTTTTTCAATAAAATTAAACATATCAACATCAGTTAAGAGATCCAGTTCTATCCTGCTTGTTTTTAGCAGAGCATCCCATGACAATCCTGGCGCAGAATAATACCAATATGGATCTAATCCATAATTTTCATGACTAACTTTACGAAAACTCTCGAAAACATCTGCTAGTAATAATACATCTGTTTTCAAATATAAATCATGATAATCACCAAGTGTCTTACAACCAAATTTATTCCAAATTTCTTGTGCATATTTGTACTCATCATCTGTAATATTTTCATCTTTTAACTGAGAGTAAAGCTTTATCTTTGTTAGGAAGAGACGTTTCATCAAATCTGCTCCAGTCATCGAGGTACTCATACGGAAATACACCTCTTTTGTCAGAGAGACGTAGTCTCCACCAAAGCAACTTTTTAAATTATTGAAACTGCTACAACCTTTTACAAGCTCATCTAATGGTGCTGCCATAAATTGCAAACTGTCGATGAAACGTAATTTGCCAAGCGTAACTGACATATACTTTTCAAAATTATTTGGACTACATTTTATTATATTATTTAATTTAAGTTTAGATTTAATTTCCTCATCGCCAAATGCTTCGACAATGATATGACTATCATAACCACGAAAATTATGTAAAACGACAGGAATAAAATCTGGCGCATGAAATTTTAAGTTACAATTATTATGTGCGGCTCCACGATATTGGCCGGTTAGATGACAGTGATCGCGCACGTTATCGCCTGACATAGGTTTCTTGCAGATATGACAATTAACTGCCTCATCAAAATCAAGTTGTTGTTTTGGTGCTATTTTTATTGGAGCTGTTTTAGATAATCTGTTGAAAATTTTATTAACATCATCTATTAAATTTTTTACTAACCACACGGCAGCATTTTAACCCTGCACAATTTTATTGGGCTTGAAAAACTATCATTAGCGCAACAGACTATTTTATAAGCTGCTCCGCAGGGGACATGTTGTTGTATTTTTCTGGTGTTTGATTTATTTGGATCATTCTCTGCGCCTGCCACAGGGACAAGTAGACACTCGAAGTCAGCATAAACAACAAACGGAATACTTAATTTATGATTATACTTTTAAATTTTAACACTTCTTCTTTCTCTGTTGGAATTGTTATTTTTTTAACATTAACACAGTATTTAACATGATCTTGCAGTTTTTCATTTTTAGAAAAACCTTGTACACAAAGATAACAAAAATATTTCTTATTTTGATCTTTATTATATTGTCTGCCAACTAAGCCTTTAAAGTTTTTGATCCAAACGTAATGTCCTTTATAAAACAGCAAGTTTATTGTGTTTTGTGTAGCTTTTTCTGAGATGTATCTGGGATAAACATTTTCACGCTCGCCAAGACCAAACACATTAACCGAAACATTATTTTGTCCCTCAAACTTTGGTATTTGGTTTTCTGCAACTGGAAAGTTAATGCCATTAAAATTTAATTTTGATACGTAACTAATATATTTGTCAACGCGATCAGCATTTTTTTTTCTGCTGGAAACATCGCAGAAAGAATAGCCTACTGGAAGGACTTGTTATCAGAGTTCTTTACGTTTATGCAACATTTTTTTGTTTTTAATTTTGTGAGGCAGGTCCATATACGAACTACCGCAAAGTACGTTATATCTTGCTGTGTGAAATAAAACTTCCTTCACCACCTCAAATTTCAACCTGATCCTGATGTAGTAAATTCCTCCATTTTTTTTTATTTATTTCCTAATGTATTTCATCAGCAACTGAGGAAATATTTGTTCCAGCTAATATTTTTCGTGACTTAGCTGTTAAATATGGTTCGGCAATATCTGTATCTTTTTGAGGTGCATGTAACTTTGATAAAATAATATGATACTGTACTATTAGTTTGATACTTTTATGTACTGCAAGTTCTCGCGTTACAGTCGGATGCAAGATGAAACGAATTTGTAGAGTTAAAATTTGCTAAAATATTTTGATTATCAAATTTATAACTATTATCAAATCATGCAAAACCGTAGCTATTTTTGTAGGTTCTCCTATAAGGCTCTTTTTAGCTATATCTCGCAATTTCAGCATTGTTATATAACATTTTATATACATTTAATTGATATCGCTAGTTGAAAAATCAATTAGAGATAAAAATTGTTTAAGGTATAATGACACAAAATTTGAGTTACATAAGACTGACGGCAGAGGAACAGGAGGAATATCAGGTCCATCCAATTTATAATAATTATGCGGGAAATGCACTTGGTTCAGTGATTCACGTCAAGTACGGAAAACCGTTTGGTAAATTAATACCAGCTGGTTACAAGATCAGCGTAAAAGGTGATAATTCCGAGCGAGTAGAAATGTTAAGGAAAGATTTTGTTTATGATTTTGTTCTGCGGAGACATACTAGCTGGACAAAGAGTTTATAGAGTAAATGGATATATAAATGATGATAATATTGAAAACTTGTCTTTACAAAGTGAATTTCAACCTCACTCTGTGATGATTTATACGAGGCATCTGACAAAGGAATTATTCGAGGAAGAAAAACAAAAAAGTGTTAGGTAATTTGAAAAATAATGGATGCTTGTTTGTGGTTTTTACAGGAACAAAAACAGATTTTGTTGGTTATTATAGCCATCGTTTTGTTTACGAAACTTTTAACGGACCTATACCTAATGATTTGGTAATA
>JAECUM010031502.1:0-45257 GCA_016617855.1 Megalonaias nervosa | reverse complement strand
TCAGAGACAACTGCAATATTTTGGTTGTATTTAACGGAGTTGATAATCATACGCTGCAAAAATATTTATTATACTTGGTGTTCAGGCGACATGGATATGAATAAATTTAAAAATTTCTTTTCAAAAGCACAAGCTGCTCCCTTTGGTTTTATAACAATAAATTTACACGATCCAAGGTCAAGATATCGCAACGGACTTGATATAATTTTTGGATAAAAATCATAGCAGCAGTAGAGCTAATTTAGCTGAGTGTGGTTCTCCAATACTCATTATTGATAATATCTATATGGCTGTTTAATTTATAGCAGCAGAGAGGGTGAATGACATACGTATGTGACCAGATTGTGAAAAAATCTGGTCAATTAAAGAAGTTTTCATTATTAAGGCAAAAACTTCTTTTTTCAACCTTCGTAGGATCCCTTAATTTTCAAAAATAAGGTCTCTACAAAGTTGTAGGGTTCACCCTCTCTGCTGCTCAACTGGTGGCTTGTATACTAAACCAACACTGCCACCAACCCCTCTTCTTTACATTCATTTTTGACAGCAAAGAGCTATTTTGAATATTTTCCTGTGACAAGGCGGCTAAAGGAATCAGTATGTGCCTTATGCATGAATAAAGTTCACTAGTACTATAACAAATTAGCATACTTTTCATCACCCCTCAACCATCTCGATTTTTAGATATTTACCTCTGTAGCAGACATACGTAAATAAGTAACCGAAGTCGGCTGTTCATTTGCAGCTCAAGTTATGCATTTGATCTCCAGTGCTAGTCTAACTGTGGCAGGCAGTCACCAAACAAGCCAACCCATTTTCAAGCCTAACTCAAAGTAAACCTAAACCACATTACAGATTTAGCTTCTGTGTGAATTTATAAATGCTAGGCTTATCATAATTAGGTTCATGCCTTCTACCTTAAAAATTAGGGAGATGTCTAAATACGAAACTATTCAGTGAGACCTAAAAGCACCTTCTATAAAATATATATTTATATATCATTTTCACTTATGTGCTTGCATTATTGTATGCATAAAATCGATTTAAAACCATTAGAGAATCTGTCACGGGTAACAATGGCAGACATTGCGGTGTCTAGATCAGGGCACTTCATGTGTGAATGGATGTCATGTAGTAACCAATAAAAAAGCGAGAAAATCTAACTTTGACTTAAACTATTAACTATTTCAACCAATATGTAACTAAAAACTACGATTCTTTTCCATTATCAGTTGTAGGTCTTGGGTCTGTTGCCATCTCATCTGTCCTGGTTTCTTTGGTAGGTTCAATTTGAGAGAATCTAAAACAAAATTAAAACCCATTAAACCTAAAGAATAATTTCTTTCTCTCTTTGTATATATATATATATATATATATATATATATATATATATATATATATATATATATATATATATATACCACATACATTAAAAAATAACATTCATTTAAAGTGTTGGTATAAAGCAATTTGATATACCAATACTATTGGTATATCAAATTGTGACCCGCCCATGGCGCAATAATACGCGTATATAAACATTCTCGCGAGCGTCTGCAGTTGATTCTAGACCAATGATCAATTTCCCAACATTAGTCACTAGTGACATATGAAAATAACGATGAAAAGTATTAATAATCCCGTTTTCTAAATGAATCAATATGGTACACATTTTCATCACAATTCCTTCTGCTTTCTGTTCTCCTCTCCCCTCTCATGCATAACGGACAAACTGCGCAGAAATGTGGAGTGAGAGAGAAAAGGAATTCGGGCTGGATTAAAACCTTGAAACAAATTACACCAAGTAACCTACAAGAATATGATTCGTCGTAACGATTCATGTGCACTTTCCTTGGGATTTATCTACAGTGTTTATCAATGATACAAAGTTGCAAACCAGTAAAATCCTCGGTTACTTGGTACACATACTGTGATGTATTTAATGTTGTTTTGTAGTTTTTTTTTCTTAAAAATACTATAATGTTCTAAATAATCGATTATTATTTAAATATGAAAATGTCCAAAGACCTCTCTCTCTCTCTCTCTCTCTCTCTCTCTCTCTCTCTCTCTCTCTCTCTCTCTCTCTCTTGACCATCGTAGCAGGATACGGGCTAAAATCTATGAAAAGGCGAACCTATCCGATTTTCCGAAAATATCTCTGGACTTATGAATGATGGTAAAAGTTAAGTCAAACCGACCAAAGGATGAGAGAGAGAGAGAGAGAGAGAGAGACAGAGACAGAGACAGAGACAGAGTTTTAAAGTCAAACCGACCAGAGAGAGAGAGAGAGAGAGAGAGAGAGAGAGAGAGGGGGGGGTTATGGTCAGTTGTACTGTTGCCAAAGCAGAATAATGACTTAGATTAACTGTAAATATATTAAAATATTTTAATTACCTCTTGTTGGTTCGTCAGTTGGCTTAGTTTCTATTCCACTGTAACTTCCATGCGCCGGTATGTGCATGGCGTTCATGTGAATGACGTAGCTATCCAAGTGTTGCTAGTGCTCTACTTTTATCATTAAAACCATCTTTCATGTTTAAATCATAAGTGTGTATTATATTGATATAATCAATGTGGAGAAAAATAGAAACCAAGAAAAGAAAACAATCAACTTATCAATATGCAGAGGTGATTGTAAATAGCCACTAAAGGCATAGAACTACATTGTGTAGCGGACCCATTCGGGGATATGAGGAGTTCATTCACTAGGTCAATACACAGCTGCTTGTAGTAAATCTGAACTCCGTTCAAAGGGCAAATATATGTATTTGTATGTGATATAAATAAAATATATGTAAAGTATGTACGCTGTATCAATGATATACCACTCGTTGTATAAATTTTTTATTAAAAGGAAACTCAGCATGCCTCATTTCCTTTTAATGAAAAATTTATACATCTCGTGGTATATCATTGATGTATATATATATATATATATATATATATATATATATATATATATATATATATATATATATATATAATACTTATGTTTTTGTTGAAACATCAGTTTTGTAATTGTCGGATATGTTTATTTCATTATAAAGACAAATCAACGTTCATATTCCATTTCATCAATGTACTGACATTGAGAAAGAAATATATCGGTCTACATATTGTGCGTTCTGAATAAATTACAGTTAGTTGTCTAATGAATCGATGATGAGAATAAATGAAGAAAAAATAAATTAAATTCAGGGCTCGTCAATAATTATGTCTTACGTACAATAAGTAAGAGTATATGGACCAAATAGGCCCCTGTTTTCTGTTTTCATATGCTTTAAAGCAACACGTACCAAACAGAAACAGTTTTAGTTGACCAAGAAAACAGCTCTTGATGACGGTGCAAGGATAGGGATATCAAATAGAAATAAAATAAACATTTCGACCTCCTGAATAAATTGAAAATAAAATACACCTACCGAAAATATTTTGTCATTTTCTTCTTTTGCTTAGATCCCGTCTTTGCGCGTGAATTACTCTCTCTCTCTCTCTCTCTCTCTCTCTCTCTCTCTCTCTCTCTCTCTCTCTCTCTCTCTCTCTGGTAGGCATTCTCTGTGGTGATTGCACACGCATTGATAATGAGCCTAAATGATAAAATCTGAACTTAACCAATGGCATGGCTGTGGCACTATCGGCAAAGAGCATGGTACCAGAACAGAATTAAATTTCAGAAGTGAATGATCGGGGCACTTTTGAATATGCTTTAATTTAATTTGTTCAAAGGCATGATAAATTTGACAGGGGTGCTAAAAACGTTGGTCAAGGTGTAGTGCCCCTATATTTTTGCTTAGGTGGAATGACTATATATATATATATATATATATATATATATATATATATATATATATATATATATATATATATATATATAGTAACCTCAAGGGTCTGGAAAATTACTCAGGATTTTAGCTATCTTTTTCAGGTCTTTAAGCTACAAGGGCTCATCTGACTCTAGCAATAGAGATAAAACAACAATAAAAAAGATTAAACGTTCAGGACAGAATTTATTCAATAATTTCTCATCTGTAAAAAAAAAAAAAATACACCCTTTTACTAGTTTTCAGATTTTACGTGCAGACATATGCCAGTATATAGAACTATAGTGGATATATCTCGATTATCTAAACAAGTTCATAACTTACTAAAACTAAGCCTGATTTTTAAAACTATAATATGGGCAAATTATGTTGTTTGAGATAAGAAGTTTTTAATTTCGGAATCGAAATTTGGGTTCCGAAATTCGTGTGTAGAAAATTCGTATGCTTATGAGAACCTGTAGTTTAAAGTCAAAGTTTCAAATTATTCTTCAAAATTTCATACACGAATTTCCGTTTTTCAAAAATTACCTCTCTCATTTTTCCTGTTTTAATCAATATTTTTTTATCAGATTTTTATTCTGGGGCTTAATCTTCACCAGTCCTTTCCTCTATCCTTTTTCCGTCTGCCCCCTTATTTTTCTACCGCTATCTGTCTCCAACTTGGAACAACGACACTGTTTAAATACAAGTTTGGCACGTGTAAGCATTCTGGTAAACAAAGCATGGACTGATGGTTATTGCAATCGATCGGCCAATCCAAATCGACCATGCTGACGGAACGTGACCCCACGACTAATACACACACAACTCCGTGCTTCAATTCTTCTAATTTAACGCAATATTAGACAATATGATCAGTCATAACAAACCGACCCGAATATATAATTCTCATCTTTGACTGTTTGTGCAAGTAATTTAATTTTAAGATCTTGTATTGTTGTACAAAATATGAGAACGGGTAGCGAACATTTCTATGTTCGAGGGGATATCTCAAAATGGCTACGCTCGACTGCAGCAACGTGTTGTGACTAAAATCAGATGATCGGAGGATACACGAAGTAGCGGCATAGCTATATATATATATATATATATATATATATATATATATATATATATATATATATATATATATATATATATATACATGCAGGGGTCAAGAAGCTAGACTTGAATATTAGGAAGAAGTGACTTCTTGTTTACGATAGAACAGGGAGAAGTGGGAGCAACGTGAGACATGCCGTGTGTGTGTGTGTGTGTGTGTGTGTGAGCGTGTTGTTTTCATTCTCTTATTTGAATTATGCCATTTATTTCCGAGTATGCATATTTGCATTTAACGTTGCTTTTAAGCAATACTTTATTTTCAAGTAGAAAATGTTCTGAGTTCTCTCTATATTATAAACACAATTTGGTGCATGTTTAATATCATATTCATATTCAGTGTAATTTGGCAATATGACTTAAAAAGAGAACAACAGAAGCTGTACATTGTAATGAATTTTCACTGAGTAACTAAATTACAGTATTGTAATTGCAAGTTAGTACAAATGCTTAATCTTCCCATAATCAAGAATTTTTTTCCAATCTGATTAAAATTAGATCTACGCTGTTATACATACGAGTCTGTTATACATACGAGTATGTTATACATACGAGTCTGTTATACATACGAACAGCGGAGATCTACTTTTAATCAGATCTGAATTTTTTCTATTTTACTTTCTGTAAGTTCGTTATGAAATGGCTTTTGTAAAGATTCTAAACGTGTTTGACATGGCCCCTGTACCATGTGCATGAAAGCAAATGCACACGTCTTTCATATGATACTGTTCATCCTAATTTCTTTGTTGCCGATTAAACTTTACCGTAACTGTTCATAGACAACACACCGAAGAATTAAATTTAGTATATGAATAAACTTAAGCCTTTTTTTCAACCGAATCGACACAGCCATTATGCAAGTGCATCTAATTTTAGAAAGAGTAGTTTTCTTAATGTAACCACTCACTTTATAGCTTCGTTACAAAAATCCATTGATAGGATTGCAAATATAAGATTTTATTATTTGTCTACTTGGTGTAACATTAGGCATTGGTTAAATAGTATTTTTGCTTTGCTGTTTTTTTTTTTTTTTCTCTTCATATTGTCACAAAAATGAGTAAACTCAACCTTGACCTTACATCATCTCTCGAATTCCACAACATAGCATTGTCCCGTATATGTATGGCCTACGTAATTGCATTTTAAAGCTAAATCTTTAATAACGTAATATTTAAACTCAGGTTTGTATGAATTGCATATTTTCCTGAATATATTTGCCCAATGATTTACAAGAAGGGACAATCTAATAAAAACTGTACTTCCCAGAACAGCGATGTCCGCCATTATTTCCCTATGGCAGTCTCACTTACGGTTCAAAACTGGCTTTTATCAAGAAAATAATGTGCAAGCGGCAGTTAAAATATTCATGTTACCGATTCTATTTTTAAAACTCAAATTCCTATTTACACAAGTTTAATTTTCGAAACAGAAGTTTATGTTTCTATCATCAAAGGATAACTTGCAGAAAATCGGGCAGTAATAGCTGCTAACTTACTCAGGAAATGGAGTTTGTCGGTGTAATTGATATAAACACCAACTATTTGATGGCCTGAAGCCTACATTTCGCCTTCATCATCATCATCATCATGATCATCATCAGTCCCGTAGTCTGGTAGACCGTTGGGGGACCGCACAAGACCGAACAACCAGCTTCCTCCATTCCTCTCCATTTTCTGTCATTCTCAGTGTGTCTGCTACGCACGAATGCATATAGCACCGATTCAGCGCCATCATTATTTGGTGATGCGTGCTTAGTCGTGAAGGAATATGGGCTGGTGAGTGCAGGCAAGGCGATGGGTGCCGTTTACCCGCGGACCTGGGTTCGAATCTCCGTAGAGTACGAATTAAAAGTTCTCTAACATGTATGATAGTATTATATATATATATATATATATATATATATATATATATATATATATATATATATATAATGTATGTGTTCTCTTATTTGAATTATGCTCTCTATTTCCCAGTATTCATATATGCATTTAACGGTAGATTTAAGCAATACTTTATTTTCAAGTAGAAATTTTCTGAGCTAATTTGGCCATATCACTTTACAAGAGAATAATACAAGCTACATTGTAACGAATTTTAATTGAGTAACCAAATTATATTATTGTAACTGCAAGTTAGTAAAAATGCTTAATCAACTTAATCAATTTTTGTTTTTACTTTCTAAAAGTTCACAATAATGACGCTTGAAAGTGTTTCTAAATGCCTTGAAACAACCCCTGTACCGTTTACAGGAGGGCAAATGCACACGTCTTCCTAATTTCCTTGTTGTGGATAAAACATTGCTGTAATTATTCATACATAACACACTGAAATGCATACAATTACAGACGTGGCTCCTTTATAGTCGGTATATGAACTAAACCCTTCTTTCCAACCAAATCAACACAGATATGTGATTGCATCTATTTTTAAAAGGAGTGGTTTTCGTAATATAACCAATCACTTTATACAGCTTCCTTACAACAGTCCATTGATAGGATTGCAAATTGTTATCAATTTGTTATTTATCTACGTACTTGTAGTAATTTAAGCATTGGTTAAATAGTATTTGCTTCGCTGCTTTTCTTCGATATTGTCACCAATACGAGTCAAGTCAGAAAACAACCTTGACCTTACAGTGTTTATCGCGAATTCCACAACATAGCATTGTTCCATATATTTCTGACTTACGTAATTGCATTTTAAAGCTAAATTTTCAATAACATAATACATAGGTTTTTGCTTTTCATGAATTGCATATGTTCCTGATTATATTTGCCCACTGGTTTAAGAAAACATAATAAACTGGTACTTCCCAGACAGAGCAATGTTTGTCATTATTTCCCCGTAAGACTACTGGTTCACTTACATTTTCAAACTAATTTTGTGAGGAAATAGTATACAAGAGGCAGTTAATAAATCCAGATCACCGATTTTGTTCTTAAAATACACATTCCAATTTAGATTCTAATCATCCAAACTCCAAAAAGTACTGACAAAAATCCCCGGCCTACATTTCGGACAGTGGAGAATCTGACTCAGGTACTTAAAAAATCAGATTACGATGTTATGTATATTTAATTTGCATTGTTTATTAGCTTTTTACATTAAAAAAAAATTATTTCATTAAATGATATATTAACTTAACATTGTATGTTGGACATCACCTTGTCCAAAATCTAGTTTATTTTCTCCTTAACCTGAACTATTGATGTTTTCTTCTGTAAACAATTAAAACATAGCTAAAATATTATCTGTGTATGGGCTTAATATCAGGAGCATTATTAATAGAAGTAAAGATGTTTGTTTCTGTCTGGATCTAGGTTATTGGAATTCTCCTTTTAATTTACCTGGCGTACCTGAAATAGTCCAGGTTATATATTATAATTTTAGTAACAGACCTTCTCATTATTGCTAACATTTTAATTTTCACTTTGCAGCATAGAAAAGAATTATTTGTTGAAATTGTTTCAATAAGACCTAGGGTCATATATATATATATATATATATATATATATATATATATATATATATATATATATATATATATATATGGGCTAGATGCAAATTTGAGAATCATTATCATAAATGTGACATTTGCCATGCTTGTGTTACATTTTTGTAACATGTGGGGCATGGTTAAATCAAACTTTTAGAGGTTAAGATTAAGCCTTCCTCAGAAATCTTTATGTCTATCAGTAAGAAGCAATGGGTGCGATTTTGAGAGATGACTGGATATTGACAGAAATTTTGCTGTATTTGTTCCATAATTTCTGAACCGCTGACCAATTGGTTAAGTAAGAAGACCAAGTTTTATTGGTTTGATAAAAGTCAGGAGGCTTTGATAAGTTAAAGGCCATTCTCAAGAGTATGCCAGTTCTTTCAACTCCAGATTTCAATAAACCTTTAAAATGTCTGTAGATGCAAGTTATGCAGGGGTTGGTGGAGTATTGATACAGGAAGACAATAATAGTTTGCATCATTCAGTGTGCTATCTTTAAACTAAATTGTACAAGCACCAGAAATTACTCTGCAACTTGTATGCTAGTGCAGCTTCTACTACGCATGTTGGTTTCAGCAATGTTATGTACATTTAATTTTTATTGTTTGTTAGTTTTCTTTTTCACCATGATTAAAAGTTATGTATTATTGTATTCTGGACACGACCTTATCTAAAATCAAGTCCATTGTGTACCTGACCAATAACTTTTGATTTTGTTAACAAATAATGCATAGGTAATATTTTCTCTATGAGGATGGCTTAAATATTAGAATCATTATCAATAAAAGTAAATATGTTTATTTGCGTCTCAATCAAGGATAAGTCAGGTGGACCTTATGTTTATCACATTTTTTATTGTAATTTTAGCTGTTTGCAACTTTGAATTTTCTAGAGATGAACTTTGAACCTACATCCTGGTTGTTCTTTTGTGTCTTAGTTTTATATAATCTTGTTTACTTAGAAAAATATTCATTTCTGCAATTAGCATCTTTAGCAGAATCACTTGTATTCTTGGGTTCACACTTTTGGTTTTGGGGGAATCATTTATTTAAAGCATTATTCTGAAAGTACGCAATAATATTCTTGGACAGAAACAGTCTGGAATAAAAATGAATTCAGACAATGATATCTTGAATTATATTATTGTGATTCATCAAAGACTGTTTGCATATCTCCTTTAACTAAAGGCATATCGACACATTCTGAGTTGGATCTTATTTCTACACCACTGAAATTTAATTAAAACTTTATTTTTTAAGACTAGCGACAGAACATTCTGGATATTTGGGATTTACTTCTCAATACTTTAAGTTCTTTAAAATTCTCACTTTTGATTTCTTGGAAAATAAATTATTTGTTGAATTCTATGAATCTTGTTTGATTTCTCTCTTTTCTAGTACTTAGTTTAAGACCATAGAGTCATAATAGCAACCACACCCCTCTTAGATTTTTTAAGTAAATGAAATGCAAGAATCAAAAATTAAGTTGGAATGCCAGGTACATTCATGAAACATTGGTGTTAGGCGCATCAAAGGAAAAGAAATTTTGTTTGCAGAAGCATTTTCACGTGTGACAAGTATTTGCATTATTTCGTATATGTGTTGTATCTTTCTTGAGATATTTTCTTTATAAAGAGAGAATATATATATATATATATATATATATATATATATATATATATATATATATATATATATATATATATAAAGATGTAATAATAAGATTATAGTTGGAGTTCGGTGTGTGATGTTTACATGAAATATAAATTTTTATGTGTCATCTCCCAACACACCTGTAACTGCTCATCACCATGTTTACTATTACTTTTCATTTTCATTCATCTTTTTCATTTTATTTTTCTTTACCACCTCAGTCCTTGCTGAGGTAATTTGTTCTCGCTAGATACAGTATGGAAATTTAACACCTGAAATATTTCTGTAAGAAGTTAGAAAACATGCAGCAAAAAAAACCCATGCTATAAAATTATATGTACAAATCGGGTTCGCTAATTGGGAGGAAAATGATATTGAAACTAGTACATATAATTCGATGTTTCTGGCAATTAAACTTATTTCTCAGATTGCATGAATAGGCCTAGATTAAGGCTAAGTTATAAGGGTAGATATCTACAGAACTGCATATGTTTTGTTCCTGTTCCTCATAAAAGGGTCACCATTTATTTCCTCACATAGCAGTGTATGTTACTTACGGTGATTACAGGCCAGGGCCTTGATAATTCAGTACATTGTAGTAATTTATTCTAGATGTTGAAGACATTTTGAGTTGTCAAGAAACAAGGACATCCCATGAAACTGTTAAAACGAGTTTAGAAGCGTGTATTTTGACCGGGAACGGTCGAATACAAGTTCAATGGAGCTGGATTTTTGGGAGAAATTGAAACGACAGCTCTCCTAAACAAATGTTGTAACTGACAATATCCCTTCAGATTAGACCTCTACGGTGGCCTAGTGGTTAGAGCGTCATCCTCGGATGCAGGAGGTCGCAGGTTCTAACCCCGACTGAGTCATACCAAAGACTTACCAAAGACTTACAAGAATGGTACTAACAGCTGCCTCGCTAGCCGCTCAGCATTAAGAGGTTAGTGTTAGGACTGGTCGACCTAGTGTCAGGATAAAGTTACTCGGTGGAACATCATACTGCGGCATGATGCCCCAGTGCTAGACATTACTACTAACTGCCACACTGCAGACATCGTAGCGATATGACTAAAAAAAATTTAAAGCTACGTTAAAAATCCTGATCACACACACACACACACACACACACACACACACCATTCATTTTACACAAATAAAGAAAGATATTAGAAAAACAACGTGTATAAACAATTAGTATTAAAGATATGAGCAAAGCCTATTAATGTGGAGACAAATTTTACTACCTAACGACCAACGGATATTTTTCTGCAAAAGAAAGTTTAGATTGCTTATACAACGTAGAGCATAGCTCATGATGCCATCAAGTAACCAGTCTGAATACATAGATTCAACTGATGATTAGTCACGCAACCTGAAATTCCATGACCTTGGGGTCAGATTACAATTGTTTTCAATGAGTGTGACCAAAACTCATGAAGATATTCCGAAAAACACAGTACCAAGTTCATTGGTGTAATTGGCCATGGTTATTCGCAAGCCGCCATGCCAGAGTTTGTATTATCTGCGAATAATTTACGTAAAGGTATTGGTTCAGCTGCGAAGCGCCTGATCTGCTAGATTCACTCATTTTTTACACCTAATTACCTTTAAATCTATTATTGCAAGTCATTGTTTTTAAAACGTGTACAGTGTTATACTTTTCACGTCTGATTGAAATGGAACTTTTCTCATGCAGATTCAGTTAATCTTTTGGGTAAGAAATTCCATCATTGTCATCCAGACGATGAACATTCTCAGTGGTTCTCTCAGAAGAAGCAAATTTTCTTTTATTTTATGCGCAAACTAGTTAAACTATCTGAAAGTAGCAGTTTTCATTAATTGTGTCAGCTGTTACCTTTATGTTGTTCGTTGTTTTGTGTTTATTTGCACAGCAGATCCGTATGAGATAATTCTTTCATTATAAAACAAGAAAGTGAACACTACAATTAAAATAGTAAAATCATAGAGTGAGTGTCAATCTTGAAGCGTTTGCGTGACAGGTCAACCTATTTTGACTCGACTAAATTGATTTAAATGCTGGAAAATTATATTTCTTAGCTTATGTTATGGCTGTCTATTGATTAATAAAATATCGACTCTCCAAATAAAATATGAATTATCAAAACCTAAATTCTTCTGGAAAAACCACTTATGCACGGTATATTTTCTAACGTTTGCACATATTGTCATAATTATTATAATCCAAGCTTTTGTAAAATTTAATACACGGCAGCCATACGAAATTGCAATATGGAACAATAAGTCACATTCAGGATTTTCATGCATTAAGGTGACTTAGTATGTACAGAAAGTTACAAAGATTTTTTTTCACAGTGACATCGGTATTATGATGAATGGTTATATGTAAGAGAAGGATATAATTGTGGTCTGAGGCCGACTATCATAAACATAAATTAATATAACACCTGTTTATAATCATAGAGCAGTAGGCACGTGCTACCTTCAACTCAATTAACATATCGGCAGTACAAGAATAGTTTCAAAACCGCGCATGTTATCTAGTGGTTAGAGCGTCCGCCTTGAATGCGGGAGGTCGCGAGTTCGAACCCTGGCATGCCAAAGACTTATAAAAATAGTACTAACAACTGCCTCGCTAGGCGCTTAGCATTAGTGCTAGAACTGGTCGGCCTGGTGTCAGGATAATATCTCTGGCTGGGACAGCATGCTTCATGTTTGCGGTATGATGCCCCAGTGCACAATAACTGCCCCACTGCAGACCTCGTAGTGATATGACTGACATTTTTAAAAAGTTTTTACGTTGTAAATCCAAATCTCTCTCTCTCTCTCTCTCTCTCTCTCTCACACACACACACACACACACACACACACACACACACACACAACACTTTCAAAATATTGGTTGTAAATTACACATGGCAATATATCCATAAATATGATTTTTCATTTTCATTTCTATTGCATTCCAAATAGTGTTTGCACATCATATTTTAAATACTGAGCAACACATTTTCAAACGTTTCATTAATGATAGAAGTACCTTTTCAATTAAGTGTATACATGTAGCTCCGGTCGATACACGGCAGATAAATTGCCCTCCAAACTGTGCACTTGAATGGCAGTGGTGATAATCAAAAGTGTTTAAAACATTAATTAGGTCCCTGAAGCATCCATTGCTAAGCGTAGCAATAAATGTTGTGTCATGTAATACCACTAATAAAGATCAGTCAACTTCTCCCATGCGTTTGTGAGCTGCTGCATTCATCCTCTGCTAGCTACCATTGCCTACACATACATTCCAAATTCAATAACAAAGATGATGTTTTCTTCTCTCATTTCTCTAAGTTACAAAGTGAACATTTAAGAGGAAGGTACAATATTTTGAATTAAATCCCAATTGAACCTAAATGTTCTAGCACACGTCCAAATGCATTGAATATTTCGTATGAATTCTGAGTCTCGAATGTGCAGATGTACTAATAGTCTTGTTGTATCACGATGATATAATCCAGAATGTCCTTAAATGAACTCACAATAATCCAAAAGTAGTGTTTCTGTCAAAAATTTCAATGAGCACTTTGTAAATGTAATGAATAATTTAAATGATTCCTCTCAAATTATATCTGTACACAACAAACAATGATTATAGTGACAGAAATAAACTATAAATGAATTAATTATGTTTATCAGAATCTTAAATAAAAATGTAAAACGCAACAGACTGACCAGAATGTGGATCAAGCATTTCTTTCCCCCGGAACTATCTAGATTTCTATTTTCACAAAATATCGACATTGAAATCAACCTGCAGTAAACAACTTACTTATAACTTCTAAAGAAGACAAAATGCAGGAACTCACCAAAACTCTATCCCCAGTGTCATGGACAACGGTCAAGAACTCAAAATATATTAAGTAGTACGTAACACGGACCAATTATAAACGAATGTCTCTTGTGTGAGTGATCAGTGCTGCAGCTGGGAACGAATTGGACTGGTGCGCTGTTCAGAAGTTTATGGGGTTTTTATATTCATAAAAGTGTTGACCGTCTTTGAGCCAAGAATTCAACAGTACGCAGTTGGAGATGTAATGGTGTAGCCATATTTATCGTCTTTCAATGTAGGTCTGTCGAATCTGTTCAGAATATCTGGTTCACAGTACAAATTCATCCCGTTTCATTAACGTGATCAGGCATCTGTATAAGAGTCAAATCTAACAAGGGTGAGGGACCCCGTGTGGTCGAGTGGTCTGAAGCGCTTACCGTTACGGATCACTGCCATCTCACCTCTTTCTGCGTGGGTTCGAGTCTGGGATTCGGCCAATGTGGGTATGTGAGAAACCTTGCCAGTAGCTTTTCGTGGGTCGGTGGTTCTTTCCGGGGTTTTCCCGCGTTTTTCCTCCACCATGTATACTGGCCGCCATGTATAACCTTACTTGTGCTGAAAAATGGCGTTAACCTCTACAATAACAACAACCATTAACAAGGGTGATGTTGCCACTTTAAATTTTATTTGAACAAGAAAATCTTTCTAACCAGATCTTCAACATGGACGACACTCATCCGTGTCCTTACGTTGTTGTTGTTAAAAATACTTTGAATATAAGTGTTCAGCCCCAGATCTCTCTCTCTCTCTCTCTCTCTCTCTCTCTCTCTCTCTCTCTCTCTCTCTCTCTGTTAATGTTAATTTACACATCAGCTTTAGCTGGGAACTTAGCCTTCATCATTCTGTTCAAAATATTGTTGTCAACCTCGACTATAATTTTACTGCGATAGCTACTGTAAAATGCCCTTATATTCCTTGAATTTACTTATGGCAACCTCCCATTAGGACTCAGCGCCCAACTGCACCATTTTTCACAACTACCTCCCCATCTCCATGACTGTTTTTATAAACTATTAAAATCTGTGTCTATGTAGACATTTTTGAAATAATACAAATGATACACAATAGTTTCAAACTTGTAGTAATAAATGATTACTGATAGTTAATAAGTTGAGTATTATCGAATTTTTTAAAGATGTAAAAGTAGTTCCAGGCTGATTGTGCGATACGTAAATACATACTGAACATCTGCATCTTGGCCAGGTAAATCAGAGTTTCCTCTGATCCTTCCCACCCCAAATTTCATATTTGGACCCTTTCCACCCCATGTTTTATATGTGGGTCAAAGCTATTTGCCTATCGAAATGATGGAGTTCGTGGATACCGTACGGTGTCAGCGTGGGATAACCGCTTACTATAGTCTGAATATAACCCCACACCCTCTTTGTTTGTACTCCACTAGCGATTTTTAAAAAACGAAAACGAAAAGCACAAATGAGATAAAAGATGCACAGAACTTACTCATTTCATGTATTGATTTATAATTTAAAACCCGATTGTGCCCAGGCGGACCCTAACACCGTTATCGTCTGCGCGTTTCACTCCAAACTAAAGTATTCAGTGTAAAAGACGACCATGCTCGCCAGTCATTTCCAGTTCCTGGACAAGTCCATTTTCAGCGAAGTGGTGTATGTACAACTTCACATGTATGTACATAGATGGAAAATACTACGTCGTCTGCTTCCGATATATACAAAGTTGATTCTAGCAAAGGAAAAGAACTAGAAATTTGCCTTTCAAGTGGATTTAACGTAGAAAGAAAAGCAACGAATTCTACAACATCACGTGCCGCACGCAAGTGTAATGTTGAAAATAGGGAATAGCCTAGATTATAGTGCAAGTCACACGGGTAATGTACGCATTCGACAGCGACTATTTCGGTAATGGTTGTCATTCTTTAGAATTTGATTCTACATACCTTTAAGTGGCAAGTATTCACTTCATTTGGATTCTTATACATCCACATTCCTTTGGAAGGTCATTACTTAGACGACCCGAAAACTGCATGTCACAAATGAAAGCTACGCACATTGATAAACAAATTGATACTACTCTATATTGTAATGATCCACTCGACGTGCTCTTTTCATGACCAATGTTTAGTACATGGCCACCACTGTAAAAGACCATAGAGATCGATAATTTTCGTCTGGAAGTTTCTTGATGACAGTTAAGGTGCAACATTCAATAATCAGGATTGAATAGACTTCGGTTAAAGAAAATTAGTGCTAAATATTATAAGAACAATTTATATTTAATTTGGAATGAGTATATGCTCACACATGACCCATGTGACTTTTATTAGCATCATCATCATCATCATCTCTTAAAAAAAAAATGACCGTACCAATGACATGACCCGTTCTGTCACTCGACCCTACTAATATCATATAATAGTCGATATACGCAAGTGTAATGTTGTAAAAGTGAAAAGCCTGGATTAAACATCATCATCATCATCACTATCATTATCATCAGCATCATCAGCATCATCGTCATCAATTCTTAAAAAAAAAAAAAAAAATGACCGTACCTAGTTCCATAGATCAATGATATGACCCGTTCTGTCACTCGACACTTACAATATTATAAAAATAGCAACAACGCTTGGCTAGCGAAGAAAGGGCTATGTATTCTGGCGCTGTGAAGAGGCGAATTAAAAAAAACTACAGCTAGTAAAAATTAAATGCTTAATCGATAAAATCCGCTGATATGATAACAGAAAGAAAGAAAACTGGAATTTTAAGAATCAAGTGATGATGGTTGAATATTTATCGATGTGTAAATTTGTTACCTAATCACTCACAAAGTACATAAAGTTCGAAGGACAATAAATAACCAGGCATGAACATTTACGCCGAATCCAGTTCGTTTCAGTTATCACACTGCCAATCGTTTGATGCCGCTTGGAGCACCACTGCTCCGTCTGCCATTACATTACTGCGAAGCATCGTAAACAAGATGAAACTTACACTGAAAAGTGCAACATCTGAAGTGAGATGTTTAATGCTTGATGCATTTTGCAATATAAATGAATGGACTGACGACATGAGAGAGTGGCCAAATGTCATATACGGCGACATTTACAAATATTTAATCTCATCGTAAGCAGTAGATGGAAAATAAATGAAGAACTTGTAAAGCTTACAAAGTTATATCTACTTCCAGAGTGGAAATATGGATACAATTTTGCACAATACATCGAACTTGGAGAATAAAATTATCACGAAAGGAGAAATACGCTCATCACAGTCATTAAATAAAGTAAACGAAGCTTACTTTATTTGTTATCATGGAGAGGGTTGTTGAGAATGGGTGGTGTACATGTATGGCGGGGAAAGGACACTCTTGCAGTCATGTCGTTGCTTTGTTGTAGATAATTGAACATGCTGTGAGAAATAATCTTTCCGGAGTCAGTTTTACTGATATTACAGCTAAGTGGAACAGAGGTACGAAGAGAAACGTGGAACTGAAAACCCTTGCAAATATTAAATTTAAAAAAAACAAAAAAAAAACTTGGTGACAACCCTATTAAAGATGACAGGGAAGTAGTGCCAGTTGCCCGAAACACACCATTTTTTTTGGGGGGGGGGGGGACAAAGGCCGAGTTTAAAACCGCAGCTGACAATTCACCACTTAAAGCTTTATTTCAAATTAAAGGAACAACAATGGACAAAAATTTCACATGTGAACCTTCGAACTGTACATGTGATACATCACTTTCCGTCATGAAAGCTTATCTTCTTGTGGGAAATGTTTAACATTTTTTCATAAGTATGTACGCCTGGATGCATATCATATTAATAAACTGCAAAATGAAACTGTCAGTCAGTGTAAATGTCCTTTATGGAGAGACTCTCGAAAAGTGAGAATTACAGCTAGCAGTTCACACAAAGTATCCATTAAAGAGACAGCTGATTGCATCAATTTCATAACGGAACAATTCACGTAGGTAATTAACAACCCTTAAGTGAAAAGTGACACTTAATAATATACGTGAACTGCATTATTTAATCATCTTCTGAATCTCGTATAAGATTTGATCTTACATTAACAAGTGCTGCACACGCAGTTAAAGTGTTATCAAAAGTGAAATCATGTGAAATTTGTAAGGAATTAAACACGCATTCATTGTGGATTTGTTTGTGTTTCACGTAAGGATTCTTTCCGTATATTTATTTTTCTTGAGATGTTTGTACATCCGTTGACTGCACAGGAAGATCCACTACCTGTTTTATACTTTGCTTTTATATCCAACATAAAAACATCTACAGTCGAGAAACACTAAATGTAAACACAAAGCAGCTGATACTCCGACAGACGAATTCGCAGGATTGTAATGGCTGATGTACCACGTGACAGAGAATGGCAGCGCCCATGAAAATTGGCTCAGTGCCAGGTAAACCTGTCACGTGGCGGTTCGAAGCCGCACTTGCACTGCAGACAACGATTCAAAAGCGAAGTTTTTGGTAACCTATTTATCTCGAGTGTGCTTCAGACATGTACGGGATGGTATCTCCAGGAGATAAACCATTTAAATGTGGAGTTTGTGATAAAATCTTTGGGCAGGATGTTACTTTGAAAAGGCACATGAGGATACATACTGGAGATCAACCATTCGAATGTGAAGTCTGTGATCAAAGGTATAGCTGGCATAGTCATTTGAAGAGTCACATGAGGATACATACTGGAGATCGCCCATTTAAATGTGAAGTGTGTGATAAAATGTTTACAACGAATAGTAGTTTGAAAAGGCACATGATAATACATACCAAAGATAAGCCATTCCAGTGTGAACTTTGTAATCACCTGTTTGGGCGAAAGGATGATTTGAAGACGCACATGGGGATACATACTGGAGATAAACCATTCAAATGTGACTTTTGTAATAAAATGTTTAATCACCAAGGTAACTTGAAGACTCACATGAGAATACATACTGGAGACAAACCATTCAAATGTGAAGTGTGTGATAAAATGTTTACACACTATAGTAGTTTTCAGAAGCACCTAATGGTACATACAAAAATTAAACCATTCAAATGTGAAGTGTGTGATAAAATGTTTGGACAAAGTGGTACTTTGATGAGACACATGATGATACATACTGGAGATAAACCATTTAAATGTGAAGTTTGCGATAAAATGTTTCCACGGAGTGGTAATTTGAAGAGGCATAGTAGGATGCATTCAACAGATGAACCATTCAAATGTGAAGTTTTTTGACGAAGTGTTTAGGGATAGTGTACATTTGAAGTGGCACAGGAGTGTACATTAAACCTGTCAATAACAATTTGTCATTTATGATAAGATTCAGTGAAAGTACTTTCTATAAAATATATATTTATTTCGTTTTCACTTCTGTGTTTGCATTATTGTACGCATAAAATCCGTTTAAAACCATAAGAGAATATGTCGGGGATAACATTGGCAGACATTGCAGTGTTTAGAAGGTACCTCTTTATTTGATTTCTATTTTCTTAATTAAATGGGTGAATCAATTAAGGAAATATTTAATACATAGAATTTTTTTAGAAAGCAAATTCTAAATATCATACATGGAAAATTAAGCAGAAATTTTTTTCATTAAGAAATATATGAGATTGTGCTATGTTGTGGAATTTGAGAAGTGCTGTAGGATAATACTTGTTCTCTCCCATCACTCGTTTTTATGAAAACTTTTTAAAACAAATAGAACCAATGAACTATAATATTCAACCAGTACATGACGTTGTAATGAGAGTGTTGACGTATTTCATAAATCCGTGGTGGAACTTGCCCAATAATTATGAAATGAAAATGCATTAAGACTCTATTATTATCTCTTATTGTATCTTCTCATTAATCACTTGCGTAAGTGGTAACTAATATTTTGTGTACAGCACATAAATGATACATGCATGAATACACGGACACACGCTATGTTGACATACAGACACCTATTTTATATATATATATATATATATATATATATATATATATTGAACTCAACTTCGAAGTAGGTCATTTCTTGAGAAATTACAAGCAGCAACTTGGAATTCCAAATTGTTGTTGTCTTTCTTGGAATTCCAAAATGTTGTGAACTTTCTTGGAATCCCAGATTGCTGTGATCTTTCTTGGAATTCCAAATTGTTGTGATCTTTCTTGCAAAATTGCATGATTTTAGGCCATATCTTGAGAAATTGTGCACAACAAATTGGAATTCCAAATTCTTACCAATTTTAATACCACTCCAGTGACCTAAGTGGTTAGTGCGTCTGCCACAGATGCTGAATGTCGGGTGCCGGAGGTCACTGGTTCAAACCGTAGCAGAGCCATGCCAATGACTTAAAAAATGGTACTAGCAGCTGTCTCACTTGGCACTCAGCATTGAGCAGTTAGTGTTAGGACTGGTTACCCTGGTGTCAAGATAAATGTGACTGGTGGGACATGATGCCAGATGTCTGTGGCATGATGCCCCAGAGTTAAACATCACTATAAACTGCCAAAATGCAACATCATAGTGATATGATTCAAACCGTTAAAGCAGAATTAAAAATCCAAATCACACATGCAAACAGACACAAATTGTGTGTGTATATATATATATATATATATATATATACACTGTGTATATATATATATATATATATATATATATATATATATATATAGATCTTAACCCTATATATATTTATATTAGATATCATATATATATATAGATCTTAACCCTTTACCTTGCAGAGTGCATGGCATTGAAGGCAGTTGATATATATGTACCACAGTCATGCAGTGTGCTATAAATAGAACACCTGTTACCTATTTGACTCTTAAACATAGGCCTGCCTGTTAACTGTTATAGCAATGTAGCATATATTATGTTCAACATCAATTTTAACCATTTTACATTTTTGGTACACATCTATTATGTATAGAAAGATTTAAGAGTAAAATCTATTGTTATTGTTGTTTAATTATTTTCATGGGAGAATATTTTAAGTGCTTTTAAAATCTCGAGAGAACTCATTCACTCTCAAACCAGTGAAGCAATGTGATCAACCATAGCTGCGGTTTCTCATTTTCAAAAAGTACCAGTTCTTTGTCTATATCTACATCAGTAAATAATCAGAATTTGATAAATAATGAAAACTCAGTGTTGCCTACAGCAACAACAGAGCCTTTATTGTTATTGTAACTGTCATAGTCCAGAACAAAATCCACATTTTGAACAATGGAGAATCAGATCCAGATTATGATGTTATGTATATTTAATTTGCATTGTTTGTTATATTTTTTTATAAAAAAAATTATTTCATTATATGCTATTGTAATGTAAAATCGTTGTATGTTGGACTTAACCTTGTCCAAAATAAAGATTTTTTTTCTACTTGACCTAAATTATTGATTTTTTTATTATTATTCCATAAACAATATGTAGCTAAAATATTCTGTCTAGGATTATTTCGGGATTTTATTAACAAAACTGCAAGTTCTTTTTTTTTTTTTACATTTTCACTTTGTATTCTTGGGAAATAAATTATTTGTTGAATTTTACAAAGCTTTTTGGTTTTCACTCGTTTCTGTTACCTATTTTAAGAACATAGCATTAGGCTCGTAACAATGACCAGGACTTGAACAGTGACCATGTAATCTGATGTAATGGTCATTTACATCAGTGAATATAGTATCAAATAGAGACTTTTCCGTAAAGGTGGTACAACAGAAACCTGCCCAAAATAGTTGTTGCTTATAGCAGACATCCAAACATGCTTCCATGAGAATGATGTAGAGGCATCCAAACTCGCTTCCATGCAGATCAGGTAGAGATGTTCAAAGGCGCTTCCATGAGAATGGCGTAGAAGCAGCCAAAGCACTTAAATGAAGTAAAAGGATTAAATATGAAAATATATAAATCTGTGAAAAAGAAAGTGAATTCTTACTACCAGTCTCAGGTATGTAATTGTTTCATATTTGTTTTCAAGGAATTTTACATTTATTTCGTATCTAGATATTTAATTAATCTGATTTTTCTTTTTTATGGCATAATTTTTTAAATATTTGTTCTTGAAATACATGTTTGAAAAAAATAAAATATTTAATAAAATATATTTACATTTTGATTTATTTATTTATTTTCATGTTATAATTATACTTGTTTTGTGTACAATCACACAGTAGATCTGCGTACATATTTTGTTCATTATTCAAAACAAGAAAGCATATGCTACAACTAAAATTTTAAAAAAAACATTGTGAGTTGATCCTATATTTTTTGCATGACAGGTCGACATATTTCCACTCATTTGATTAAAATACTGGAAAATTATTTGTCTTTGCTTATGTTATGGCTGTCTTTTGATTGCAAATTATGCACTGTCCAGGTAAAAAATTAATTATCAATAGAATAATTCTTCTAAAAAAAGCCACTAATTCACGATTTATTTTCTAACGTTTGCATACCATATACTAATTATTATAATCCAAGTGAATAATGTTTGTAACATAGTACACTGCAGCCATACGAAATAGATACTATGGAACAATAAGTCACATTCAAGATTTTCATGCATTAAAGTGACTTAGTATGTGCAGAAAGTTACAAAGTGTTTTCAGTCATAGTAGCACATGTACCTTAATGAATGTTATGTATAGCAGCGAGGGAAAATAATTATGGATTGAGACCAGCTTCCAGGTCAAAATGGAAGGCGATTTACAAACAAAAATCATTCTTCACCTTAACGGTTTTATCATTTAGCAGTTATTTCTCAGCTGCTAAGCAGTTCTTGCAACAATCAAAATCTGCCCGATTACAGGCAGTTACATAATTATTCGTTAACAGTCCTTAGAAGTTTGTTAAGCCTTAACAATTTCTAAGCAGCTTTTAGGCAGCTATTTATCCTGACAAAAGTTCAATTTAACTGGTAACAAGATTGATATTATTTGAAATGCGGAGCCATTAAACGAAACTGCCCCCCAAAAGTTCAAGTACCTCTTAACAGACTGCCCTCTACAGACTGCTAGGATAACTGCTAACGTCATTTTCTCATTGGGTGGGTAGGTGTTCATTTTATTGAATATAATACAAAGAAACAAGTCATACTCTAAAATTGTTGCGAATCAGTGATCTTAAACTAAGTAACCGAAAAGGGAGAAAGCCAACAAGTTTTATAAAATTTAAGAAATAATTCATTTCCCACGAATGTAAAGTGAAACTTTCAAACGAACTTACAGTATCGAGAAGTAAATTCCAAATAGTCCTAATAGTTCTATGACAAGTGCAAACTAAACTCTCATGTTTTGTCAGCACTAAAAGCAATTTTATAAAATACAAGTATCAAACAATTTAAGCACAGAAGGAAACGTCATATTTTTACATGTCTTTTCATGATAAGGCAGTTCTGTTTAGCTGTTTATGAACACCAAACAAGGTGTATGTATCGATCGACTTCATAGTTATAATTTCGCATGTGTTGTATCCTTTCTATGCATCGACTTCCTGCATAGTTACAACTTCGTATATGTTCAATATATATATGCATCGATATCCTGCATAGTTATGATTAATAATGAGCTGTACATTTATATGCGTTGATCTCCTCGATAGTTCTAATTCTTCGTGACATGTATCTATGTCTGCATTGATCTCGTGCATAGTTGCAATTTCTGTTGTGTTGTATTTATGTGTCTTCATGCTTGTGAGTATATCGTGACAACGTCTCTCTGTAATGCTACAAGAAATATAGAGCAGCAAAACCAAATGTTTTGAAATTGCGCAGAGAACGATGCAAAATACTTTCCTCAAGTGTTGAGATTTTGAATATATTTCTGTAAATTTCAAAGCCAAATAGTTAAGAAATATATCTTTGCTTCAACTGTACAATCTTGACTTGTACCTACAAAACATAAACTGCTAAACTTGATTTGTTTTAGTTACTGATATTATCATTTTGATTTTGATAATTAACCCCACAGCCAGAGTTAAGAGTTGGCGAATTTGGATATTGCTGTTTACTTCTCATGACTTTGACCTGATACACCTTATAACATTCATTTGGCCAATTCATTATTCGACACAACAAGCCTATAACAGGCAGTAGTATAGTGGGGCACCGTAGCGACAATGGGAATTAGCCTTACGGGACCCTGTTTTGTATCCTGGCGACAAGAGTTATAGCGACAATAAAATCAGCCTGGCCAACCCTAGCGACAATGGGAATTTTGTATAGCGACTATTATTATATGCTCATTTTTTTTTTTATTTTTCTCCGTTAACTTTACATTGTCGGAATCGTCCAGTATTTCCCGATGTTCCACCCTCGCGCTAAATTCATACTGAATGCACGCGAATAAAGGAACTACTTTTTTTTGTAAATAAACAATTTTTTTTTCTGAATGAACTAAAGCAAATGTTTCATGGACTGCCACATATCAGCAGCTTTGGCACATTCCGCGTTAACTCTTTTTGATACAATGTCTCAGATTTAGGCTAGCTATAGACGCCAGACAGGGTCCTTACAATAACATGCAAGTTATAAGACATAAACTTGTCTTCTTTAGCTGGTAATAAAAATGGCAAAAATATACTTACAATTTTACATCCTGAATTTCCTCAAAATGTACTTTCTTAGTTCTGCAAATCCGAATTACATGAGCCATGTCATGGGTTCTCAAGGTTGATTACAGATTTCGAAATTGTACTGTAATTTCGACTACTGTATATATTCCAAATGCAATTACATCCTCCTTACTGCACTCAAAATGAAACAAACATTAAATTCCACAACGTCTTTTCGATAATTGCAATTGAAAGACTTCATATTTTCCCCACAATATGATTTTAATCATTCAATGACAGAACAGGAACACGCACGCCATTGTCAACATACTTCTGCCTCGCTGCTTCAATACGATATATTTCATGTAGAATTGCCACAGACGCTGCAAGTTACTAAATCCAGATCATAATCACGAAATTGCATCGAATCGACAAAAATACCAAAACGTATTCATTTCAGATCAAATGGAAAAGTTGTTGCAATGCGCAGTCATTCACAATATGACTCCAAATTCAATTTTAAGTTGACCAAACGCCATTTTCTTTCGAAACTTACGTCTAGCGCTCGACCAACCTCAAATTGATCTGGGCGGAGTTACGTGCGCATTAATAAGTTGTTTTCTAATGATGCATCTACGCTTGTGTATTTAGTTTGGAAAACGGCATACATTCAGTTACTTTGTTTCTTGCAGGGTTTTTTGTTGGTACATTTAAGCCTTAGGTAGAATAAGAAAATGAGCATATAATAAAAAGGTTACTGCATTTGTATGGAAAAATATGAACTCGTTTTGTCGGATGGATATACTGCACTCCCAAGGTCGTGCAGTATAGCCATCCGAAAAACTCGTTCATATTTTCCCATACAAATGCAGTAACCTATAAGTACACCATGGGTCAGAATGACGTTGCGGTACTGGACACTTGCAACAGTGTAGCAAGTACCGTGACGTCATGCCACCTGTTTCATTTCTATACAAAGTGTTATGCATTCGCGTTCGTGTCAGTGGATAGTATAGCATGTTTTAAATTTTTTAGGCAAGAAAGAATAAATCTTTTCGAGGCAGTGGAGTGGCCCTGAAAAGGGCCTTTGGATTTCGCTTCTATTGTCTCCAGTTCTTCCACCAGCTTCTTAATTTTCCAATTATTCTTTTCTTCGTCTTTTTCTTTTCTTCGTCTGGAATCCAGTCTGGATGTCCCATGTCTCTAAATTTTTTCTGTATTTTTATCCAGTTATGTTCAGTCTTTCAAAGTCCTCTTTCTTTGTTGCTTTTCCTTCTCCTTTCTCTCTTTTGTCCAGATGTCAGATGTCTTTGATTTTTTTTTTCCTCTTCTTCCATTACGTTTTTCATCTTGTCTTCTGCTTTTTTTAATTGTTGTAATCCCCACAAGACAAAAGACAACTCAATAAAATTTGCTTGGTCTTCTAAAAAGCATCTCACTTGGATTACATTATCAAGTGCTTTCTTCAATGTCCCCACTCTTACTTACTTTGACTTTATGAATTCTTTTTTCCACCTCCAGTTCTATCATTCCTGCCACCTTATCCCTGGCTACGTTCAGGCTAGTGACTTGACTGGTCACAGTCTTGACTGTCTGGATAGCTCCATTCTTTTTCAAGCCTTTCCACCACGTAGGCTGCATCCATCATCCAAAAATATCTGTGTCTTAACTGGTTAAAAAATTCCATCTTGTGTTGACTAGTCAACGTGGGTAGCCAGACTGACGAGCATTCTGCGTTATATGCGTTAAGCATGGACGTGAACGAAAACATGCCTTACACTCACTTCACATATTATCTACTATCCACACAAACGGACGCGAATGCATAAAACACACCATACCTACTATCCACACCAACGGACGCGAATGCATAAAACACACCATATCTACTATCCACGCAAACGAGCGAGAATGCATAAAACACACCATATTTACTATCCACACAAACGGACGCGAATGCATAAAACACACCATACCTACTATCCACACCAACGGACACGAATGCATAAAGCACACCATACCTACAATCCACACCAACGGACGCGAATGCATAAAACACACCATATTTACTATCCACACAAACGGACGAGAATGCATAAAACATACACACTATACTATCCACACAAAGGGACGCGAATGTATAAAACACACCATATATACTATCCTCACAAACGGACGCGAATGCATAAAACACACCATACCTAATATCCACACCAACGAATGAGAATGCATAAAACACACCATACCTACTATCCACACTAACGGACGCGAATGCATAAAACACCATATTTAGAACGCGAACGCAAACAACCCCCCCACACACACACACAGACACACAACAGTAAAGAAGTGAGTGTTTATAGTCACATTTCTTCACATCTCCACAAATTGGCAAATTGAATAGTCTCTCTTTTCTAGAGAGCTGGTTAGCCCTGAGAAGGGCTGTATTTTGAACTTCAGATGCACCTGGTTAATGATGACATCTCCCAGGGCGGGCACCACACACACACATCGCCGGCTCCAGTCATTCTCCCAATTAATGCGTATGGTTCCGTGCGCAGACGGGGCTTGTGTGGCCTCATCATCCCAGTTTTCACTTTGAGGGATAGTGAAGACTTGTTCCCTCTGTCTTCTCCTATGCCAGACCCGGGGATGATGAGGTCTCTGTGGCTCCCACACTTGCCGCTGTCTCTCCAATTTCTCCAATGCTTCCTGCTCCCAGTTTTCTGTCTGGAGGACAGCGACTCTTGGTGGAGGATGTGGCTGATGTTTTTGTTGTGGCTGTGGCTGTGGTTGAGGAGGCGGCACTGGTTGTGCAGGTGTCCTGACCTCAACTTTCACCTCACACACAGGTCTCATGATGAGGTGAGCCAGGGTTCCTCTTTTCTTTTCTTTCTCCTCTTCTTTCTTCTTTTTTCCTCCTCTTCTTTCAACCTTGCTTCTTCTGCAACGGCCGCCCTAGCCAGCTCGTCCAGGAGACGTCTGGGATACTCCAGGTGCATTTAAAGTTCTCAAAGCTTAGCAATTCTGCTCTTCATCTTCAGTGTTGACGAGTCAACGATGGGTAGCCAGACTGACGATCGCGTCGATTTATACACTTGAAGCACGGACGTGAAGGTAAACATCCCTAACTCCAACACTTCCCATCGCATCAAACGCGCGGACCTAAAAAAACACTCACGTTGACCTTTTTACTTACAAACACAGACTTGCACGATTCGACAAGACAGAAAAAACGAAAGGTGAATTTGTTTTTTAATGATAAAAGAAACTAAGTGCTTATAGACACACTTCTATATTTTTTAAACATACAAACACACAAATTTGTTTTGGCAATTGAATTAGTATGTCTTTTCTAGAGTATTGGGGTAGCCCTGAAAAGGGCTGTTTTTTGTTGACGGGGAGTGATGGCAATCTTTTTTTACTATCTAAGATTGCGTCCCCGTCTGGCGGCAGGCTTTCCTATACGATACGGTCTGCTTCTGCGAAAAGAGAAGGAGAACTCTTTCGTGTCCACACGGCAGTCCACAAATCCTCTGTCTGGTTATTGCTGCTGCTGTTGTTGCTGCTGCTGTTGTTGTTGCTGTTCCATCTGCTTCTGAAGTCTGTACTTCTCTGTCCATTCGTCTTGGTTTTTCTTGATTTCCTCTCTGAAGACCTCTTCTATCAGGTCTTGGGCTATTGCTAACATCCTGACATTCTCTACCTCTTCAGGCTTCGGTATCAGGTTTAGTATCACACGATGTAAATTGACGTAAGCTTCGTTCAGCTTGGCTAGTCTGGAAGGCATCTTCATAGGTTGACGAGTCAACAGTGGATGGCCAGACTGGAGACCAACCCACATTATATGGTTCAAACGCGGACGAGATAGAAAACATCCCTACTAGGGTTTTTGGTGGTCGCTGGCTTGGCCTGGAGTGAAATCAAAGACCCACAAAGTGTAACCTCCTACATAATCTTCGTACGAAATACCGTGACTGGTGTTGGTTCCTAGTTCTCCGGTAGCTTCGTACAGGGACAAGTGCGATCTCAAGTAATTTTTCTGGGTAAAGTTAGGTTCGAAGGGTCTGGTACACAAGGTCTTGCCATCGCGACTCACTTCGATCTTGGACACTCTGTAGTGCTTAAACTGGAAAGGATTTTGATCGTGGGCTCCGTTGAGGGCTGCTGACGATGCCAACGATTAAACATTTGGGTAACTGTCCTTGGAACAGATGATCTTCGATCTTGGATCAGAGTTCAGCACCAGTGGTGAACGTTTTCACTTCTACGCGTCGTATCGGATACTTGGAAGTCGATCTGCTCAATGTGTGACTGATGTCATTTCCCGCTTTAGGTAACACTTCTACGCGCATGTAAAGTCTGGCTTCTTGGATGATGGTTTTGTACTCGTTGGCATGAGCCATCAAATGGAAAGCAACACTGCCGCGACTGAGTCTCAAGCGAATATCCACTCCGTTGAGCAAATGCTTGTCTTGCAACCACATGTCCAAATGCAAACGATCCATCATTTCTAAACTACGACCTTGCATAATTTTCATTCGACGGTTGTTAAAACCCACATTGTGAGGATTGTCATCGGCTCTCAGGTCTGTGTCGTTAAACGTGTCCTCACCTGCTATGTCAGGTTTCCATACCACGCAAGCATCCAGATGAGTGTTCTTGGCCTCTATTCCATACGTCAAGAGATTTTCTAGGTTCGCTCGGTATGGGTAAGTATCCATGCTACTGCTGACCAGTTTGTTATTCAAGTACAAATCCACTTCGCTGAACAAGGTATGCATGAAATTGTTGACGGGAGCTACTCTGGCATCGGCTCCCGGATTGGTGTTGTCGGTAATGATCACTTTCAGTTTCAGATACAAGTAGCTGCTATTCAGATCGATGTAATCTTCGGGTTGTCCTTTGATTTCAAACTCGATGGGACCTGAATCCGTCAAAGAGGAGACGGGATGAAATTCAACCCATTGGGATTCTTGCATCGTCATCATGGTGGGTGGCATGGCAAACAGATCCAGTTCCGACTTGGAACAAGCACAAGACTCTAGGTGCATCATTTTCCTTTTTTTAATAATCAGGAACGTCTAACTCTCGGATAGTTTTTCTTTTCTTAGTTTTTCTACCTCTAGGGGCGTGAAGTCCTCTGAACGGGTGTTTTCGTAGCCTTTTCCGCCTTGTCCTTGCTGTGGCGTCAGGGAAGCAGGAATCTCTGCCTCGGCATCGCCCAGGACATTTATAGGAGTTTCTCGTCGGCCCAAAATGTCTTTGCCCGTTTGAAGCAAGACATTTTTGCCTAATCTCAAGAAAGTTTCTTTGGGGTTTTGTTTGTCAATGATGACATTTTGGAGAAATTCTTTGCCGTGCGTCAACGCTGCATCTTTCAAGGCGTGCAACCCCCGTGTCACCATTAGTTTCAAAACGGGAGCCGCCGAACGAAAGGCTGATTTTAGCATATCTCCTAAACCATGTCCTCGCTGTCGGGCGACTCCTTCGTACACAGGATACATGACTGACAAAGGGTTAGAGTAATCGTTTCCGGAAAAGGAGTTTCACTGTGACTTTCCCTTTGGTGAATGAATATTTTGTCCCAGATCTCCTTTCGTAGTAATGTTGACAGTGTCGAAATACAACTTACTGACGGGTAAATAGTAAGGATGTACAAATTCGCGGTGAACATGATAGGTGTTTCCACCTTCCTCGTCAGCAGCCGTGGCAGAATCCACTTTGAAAGGAATCATACGCAGTAACGGTACGGAGGTGTGTCCCACCACGTTGTACTCCGCCACATCGGAGTACACAAAGATCAAATTCAGTCCTTGGTTCGTTTATACAGGGAATCGAAAAGATTTCGCAAAATCCAAGTTACCGGTCACTGCTGGTATTTCGTTTCTAATCTTGATCATCTTGGGGTCTCCACCCAAAATGTTATACAATTCAGGACAAAATGTAATGGCCAATACTTTGTTCTCTGAAAATGTGATCAGTAGGCGACGAGCTATTTTGTGGTACTCGATCGTGACACTTCTTCTGGCTTTCTCCAAGCCTTTACCAAACATGCCATTGAACCTGTCAGCAATAGCGTTCAGCAAATGTTGACCACTAAAATAATAGTCCGCAGGAATTTTCAACAGATAAGTGGAGCAATTAGTTTTGGGGTTTTGTGTTTTCATAAAGTCAGCTGTAATGGTGCGTTCATCCATGGCTTGTTGCACTTGCGGGTCATGAACTTCCACCGTAAAAGAGTTTTGATTTTCGACGATGTTCTTGATGTGTGTAGGGTGAATCATTTCCACCAAAGCCACTTCCCAATGGGCTTCATGATCCAACTGGATGGCTTGAGGTAATCTGACAGAGAAACAGCACAAAGTGTTATTGGGAAATACGTCCATGGAACTGTCACTGGGTAACGTTAAATAAAATTAGTCATTCATAATTCCAAAGTTCTAGTGTCCGAGGGATCACTGGAGGCTATAGGAGTGTCTAAAAGAGGATGGTTAGGGTGACTGTTGGAAGGAGGACTGACGTTGGACGCAAGGTTCCCGTTCTTGTTCCTGTTAGAACAGTATTTCAGGGACGGATTGGGAAGAAGGTAACCGATGCAACTGCTGAGTAAAATGGTCCACAATTGTTTTTCTCCTTGTTCCAAACTCAAATTGGCAATGGCAGCACCGATGACACAATACACCACAAAGATTTGGCAGAATAGGACGAATTGCGTTTTAGGCACACGTTCTCCACACCACACCCACAAGGGTCGCTTTTGTAGATCTTGCAGAGAACAAGTGGGGGAAGGAGTGGTTACTGCAGTAGCTGAGGTTGTGTTGAAGGGCATGATGATCACTTCTTTTTATAGTCGACGATGTGAGAAGCGTCGATCCAAGAGTCAAAACTCGGCGGATATCCTTTCCAATGTACTTTGGCTTCTTTGACACGCCTTTTTCCCACTTTACGAGTTCTTCGATCGAGAATGCTTTCGATTTCGTACGCGTCGTCTTCTTTTTTGGCCACACGTTGTAACTCGGGCAAGTAAAACGTTCCTTTTGACACTTCCCCGTTCATGTCTTCGAATTTATAGACAGGAGAATAACGGCCACGCACTCGTTCAGTGACACAAAACAATTCGGTGGTCCAGTTGGGTAAGTAACCTTTATCGAAAGTGCGTTTGGTTTTGCCATTGCGCACCCAATCTCCTGATGCCAACACTCCAACTTTCTTGGGGACAGTCACTGTTGAGGACGTACCAAACAGACGCTCGAAGACGGTCACATCGTTGTCAGCAGTCACTTCTTGGGGGCACGCCCAATGCTCCGATGGTAAGATTAGTTGTACGATTGGACGAGGTGTGGCAAGACGTCGATGTACTTGAGAATGTGTTGATGCGTAAAATATTTCCACATGCGTTCTTTCATGGTGCGTTGAAAACGTTCCACGATGCTGGCTTTGATTTCGGGATTCTCGGTGATGGAAAAATGAATGTCGCGTTTCTTCAATTCTTTTTGGAAAGCTGGGTTCAGAAATTCGGTGCCTTTGTCAGTTTGCCATCAAAGAGGGTGACGACCGCTTTGTTTGAACACCAGTTTGAGAGCTCGCACTAACTCACTGCTCAGTTTGGAAGTCAATGGCACAACCCAAGCAAATTTGGAAAAGAGGTCGATGACACAAAACAAATATTTGTAGCCGCGATTGTAGGTGGCTAAATGAGAGACATCAGCTAAATCAGCTTGCCATTGATGATCGATGCCCCCCACTCGGGTGTGACTTCTGGAAAACTTTCGTCGAATGGGTTTGTGTAAGGTGTACGTGGCTTATTCTTGTAACCATCGTTGCACATGAGGTAAACGGATACTGTTCAGTCGAGTTTTGGCAGCACGATACAATTTCTGAACCTGCGGGATGGACTGGATCGTAGTAAATGCTGGCTAACACCTTCTCCATCTTTTTAATAAGTGATCCATTCTTCACTGCTGATACTCTGAATGGGACGAGGGGGTGGTTTAGAAACTGCTTTACGTGTCCGATGTGCCACGGGTGTAGAAGTTGAAGGTAGTGGTGGTGGTGGTGGTGGTGGTAATGGGATGGCTTTGGTCTTCTTTTCTTTTTTCACTTTTGCTTTCCCTTCTTTCTTTTTCACTTCTCTCGATGGAGGAGTCGACATCATCTTTTTCACCCAAGCTCTAAGTTCTTCTCGTTGTGGTGTAGGGGAAGGGGTTAACAAGGACGTGCAATCTTACTTGGGATGGGAGCTGCTGACGGTGTTTGAAAGACTTCTCGTGCCTCTTGTTCCTCAGGCATCCGTGGGGTTGCGTCTGTTTTGACCGCTGGGGGTGATGGTGATGGACTTTTCATCAGAGTCTTAAAATCTTTCAGAGTGGGTAGAGCTGTTTCGTCTAAAGCTTTCTCGTGAAAGAATTGCAGTAGTTGCAACAATTGACCGTTCCGTTGCGATTTTTCCGTTTCTGACAAATCGCTGCGATCCATCAACGATTGCAATTCGTGTTGTAACTGTGACATTTCGGTCAAATGAGGATTGGGAGGTAAATGCGGGGTTCGTTGTTCTTGCCAACGATAGTATTCCATCCATCGTTTGTAAGGCACTAAAGCCAGTTTTCTTCCTTCCATCGGATTTCAAGGATCACGTCTGAGATCTTTTCACTCCAAAGGTCCCTTTTATCTTCTTGGACCCTTTATTCTTCATCCTCCCAGGATGTTTCCCAATGCTCCTTTCAGCAAGGGTCCTCCTATTGTTCCCATTACCCCTTTCACCAACATGGGCAAAAAGGGTAAAATTCCTCCGCGTTGCACCAACATCTTTTTCCTTTGACCAATAGGTATTTTCTTTTGGACCATTTGGCGAAGAACGTGTCGATGTTTGGCTAAGCATTCTTTCTGGAGTTTAGACAAAGGTATTGTGCCTTTCAAGACATTCAGACAACATTCGCACAAGGTATCGATGACGTCTTTGAAGGTAGTTTGAATGAGTTTTTTTTTCGCATGGGTGGAGGACCTTTGGACAGGACGGACAACATGTCCCAATATTTGGCTAAACGAGGTGGCAGTCCTTTCCTTTTCTTTCCCAGGGAGGTAGAGGAGGAATGTCTTTTTTCGGGTGACATCTGTTTGGCTAAGCGTTTTTTAGGATGCCGTGACTGTCTATTTTGTTTCCCTTTTCCTTTTTGGACCGAAGAAGGAACACGATGGTAACGGTGTGCACTTCTTGGAGGGGACATCTTTGTGCGTTCAGCAGCACAAAAACACTGATCCGTATTGTTTGCCTCGGGGTTTTTTTATACTGGAATGCGTCGCCACTGATTGTCTTCACGTCGTATCAACTTGATGGCAGGCAACACACGTCGTGGAGGAGTTCGCAACGGACTAAATCGGGAGAGTTCTTGCTTGGACAAATCCAGTAAACTCTGTAACACACCCGTTCTCTCTTGGCCTTTGATTTTGAGTGCAGGTACTTTGTGAGCAGCGGCCACTGCCGCTAAAAAGGAAGAGGGAGTCACCACTGGAGGAGACGTTTTTGGAGACGCTTTCCTGCGGGAAAAAGCTGTTTTCTGTGGACTTTTCTTTTTCTTTTTCTTAGGCTGTGACCTGGTCTTGACACCGTTGCTCTTTTTTCTTTTTCTTCTGGGTACGTTTGGGCGTGGCTTTTTTCTTGGGGACGACTTTGGGAGCATTAGGATCCAATTTTAAGAGGGAACGAATGATGACACCTCCTATAGAACCGCTACCTCCAGGTTTCAAAATGATTTGCTTTTTGGTTTGAGTGTCAGTGCGAGGATCGGCTAGCTGCGTCAAGGCTACTTTGTTTCTCTCAAAAAATGTTTGGTTTGATGTGGAAACTGAATGCTGCCTTGCAGTAATTGACGTACTGTCACCGTAAACCATCGTAAGACTTCTTTGAGAGTAACTTCTAAGACACGAGCACGTATTTTTGGATTTTTTTTGCGACTGATACCGTACAAGGCATGAATCAATTTGACAGGAAGATGAGACTGAAGGGACGTCATGTTGAAGCTGTGTGAGAGAGATCCCAAGTGACTGAGGTTTTTATAGATTTTTTGGTGATTGTGGTTGTTGTTAAGTCGACGAAGGGGACGTGTACACGACAGGCCCTCCATCTGGGCACCAGTAGTGAAACAGATGGGTACTAAATCGCAAATAATCGGGGGTAGTGAGTTTTAAATCCACAGGGAAATAAGCGTGTGGTGTTCGAGTGGCATCGTCGTACGCATTTGCCAGCCAAGGCGTTCCTTACTGTTTGGCTAAGACTTACAATTGCGATTTATCTCTAGGGCTTTTAAACAACACCACGTAATGAGCATTGAGACTGATGGTGCGATGGGCTTTACTTTGTTGAAACAAATTTTGGGTGATGTAAATGACACTGGCATTACGATGATGCCGTTTGTGCGTAAACCAGAGTTTAGTTTCTTCTTCGTCTTCTCCTAACATGTCGTCAAATTAAACCAAATGAGTTTGACTAGGGTCAAACACGACCCAGTCGTCTTCGCCAGGAATGCCTTCCACAAAGACGATGGAATCGCCTTGACTTTCTCGCAGAAGGCTGTACGCCGATTGCCACTCTTTGTAACACCACACGATTCGTTGAGGTGGACGATCGATCAAATGATGTTTATGTTCGATCAAACGTTTGACAAATTCGGTTTTGCCTGAAGCGCTAGGTCCGGTAGTTAGCATGTTAAAGTAATGGCGAAGATACAAGGCCTCCCAACTATTCCGGTCTGCGTGTTCGTCAATGACTTCGACAGTGGAGGAAGAGGAAGCAGAGACAGTAAAGGTAGCCATAGTAGTAGTAGTGTAAGGAATGTCACTTTTGACCGGGAGACAGACAAGACAAGAGTTTGTATACTTTTTTAAGGACACGTTTATTACCATCTTAAAATGTGAACAACACGAAAGACAAAAATGCATAAAAGCCAAATGGCTAAGTACATGAATAAAAGACACATCATAACGATCATAGTGGAATATAAACAAGTCTCTGTACAACATTTATGGTGATCAAGAGGTGGAATTGTAGGGACAGTGTGTAATGTTCTTCGAATCTCTACACTCCTTGGCACAGTCACACAAGAGTCCTCCCGGAATGGCCTTTCGGGGATGTCGATAACGGTCCTGTCCTGAAAAGAGTGGTTTTCCTCGGTCACGACTTCTTCTTCTGGCACTGTCACTAACACTGGTTTAAAAGTTACTTTCTTCACTGAACGTTTTTATGTTTTAGGATTACAAATCTTGGGCATAGTGTGCCACTTCTTTTGTCCTAGCCTCAAAACCCCAACTTTTCCAGTCACGTACATCTTTCCAATGATGGTGTAAGTCACAAGCTACACACACGTCGTCGTACACATCTTCAGTTCCTAAAAGTTGACGAATCTTGTTTTCCCGTAGAGGTTGAGAAGTATCAAGATGAAAGCGCAAAGCTTTGAGGAGAATGAGTCTCTCGTGTACATTTAAAGGGACCACTTTCATGTTTTGGGTGGTATGTACTGTTCGTAAAGAGTCCACAAGGAATCGGCTGGTAAACGATATCCCAGAAAGCAAGTCACTAAGACACACACTACACGGCGACCCCAATTCAATGGACACAGTTCTCGTAATAGGCAATCGTAATCTTCCACCGTTTGAATAGTGTCATTGATTTCCTACCACGGAATCTGTTGTATCACGAATGATAAAGGTCGTGGCATGGTAGTCCGTTTTTATACCTCTTTTTGTCGGAGACAATAAGTATACTTTCTGCACAGAGATTGTCGTACTCCAGTGGCAAATCTAAATTGTTTGGTCACTAACTTGCACATCACACACCGTTCAGAAGATTCCTCTTGAACTAAGTTTACGTTGTGTAAGAGATTTTGGTAACACTCTAACTCTTCTCTGGAATTCGTTGCAGTAAGTCTACCTTGAAGTACATACAGTCACTAACAACAAACCAATGCTTCTCGCCTCGAGTAGTTGATCATTGTCTGACCATTGGAACACTTTCATCAGAATCAGTCCTTTTATAACATTAGTAGTAGTTGAATATGATGATCCTGAACCAAAAGAGGATTCTAGACCAGAACCCCCACCCCCACTACCCCCATCCAAATTTGTAGAGAGGAGATTTGTAAGAGGAAGAACATCCCAGTTTAGAAACCTTTTCATATTGAACAATGAATTGTCCTATTAGAGAATCTAACAAACAGATTTAATTCAATCAAATATACTGGGATAATAAGCGATTGTATTCAAAAGGTTGGTCATCATATGGATTCGCGAGTGAAAATGATAGGATGGGAATGATATAGTTGATGAATGATATAAGTCAAAAAATAAGCATCAGGATTACGATCGGTCTACCATTCCACGAGGTCTGTCAGAAAAGCCTCATGAGGTCCTAAGAGTCCCTTTCAGACATACCCCCCGGCGAATTTCTAAATATACGAGACGAAACTTTAGAAACTCAGAGGTCTGTCTATTTCATGTAAGGCCTTTTTTGTGGCCCACGGGACTCTTCATTTTGGTTAAGACATACCCCGGCGAATTCCAAAATATCCGAAACGAAACTTTAGGAACTCAGAGGGCTGTCTATTTCAAGGCCTTTCTTGTGACCTACAGGCACCTAATAAGGTTTGTTTTAGTCTGGCGAGATTTTTTCTGAATGTCCTTGTGTGGGTACCCCTTCAGTGAGGTCACAAGGTCACGAGCTCACATCACCCTGCTGTTTAGTTTTTGGACGGCACAAACATATAGGACGGCACAACACATAAACTTATCCTAAGGGACGGCACAAACAAACGGGGGAGCCTTATCTACGTCCAACAGATTTTGTACACTCTCCCCATGATCACCCCGAGGAGAGTGCAAAAGTACACCCATCACGTGGTGACATGGTGGTAGAGTGTATTTATTCTGTTGAATTTCGAGGGTTTCTCCGGACCCCCCTCCAATTATCTTAAGAAATGGCATCGAAATCGCCTCCATTGACTTTGTCAATCATGGGAATCGAACCACAGACCTTGAGTACGAGAATCTAACGCTTTAGCACTAGACCACAGACCTGTCTTATATATACATATTCACAAATTATTATATACTTACCGGTTACCTGATTTTGAATAGCATTACTTTTTCTGATTCTGAAAAACGTTATCATAAATAAATCGAGGAATCTGAAATCTTACATATTTAAAATATATTACCGTCTATTTCTACAGAAAAAAAAAAGTTTTAACACAGCGGCTGTGTACATTATAGGCAGAAGACCCTGCAGTCTGAAAAATCAATAGTGGGGTTTTACCAAGTCGTGAAGATTCATGGCATCCAAGTGGAAATCAATACAGAACACTGTTTCAGTACGGCCTTAGATTCTTTCATTGAAACAGACAGACAGACAAAACGAACTCACTAATACGTCTGGAAATCACTTGACAGATTTCTACAGTGTTATAATCTTACAATACGCAGTCGAAAATGAATAAATTCTCTGTATTCCAGTACGGTCTTATAGGCGTTCAAAATTACTACAGCTCTACATTACAGACAAACAGACGACATTAGCCGAAGCCTTAACGAACCATTCTATGTTCGATAATCCAAATACGATTTTAAACTAGCTGGAATGGTATTATCTTCCTTCTAAAGGAACACGGACAGAAACCGATTGATATACCTTTTCCTTGGGGCGATGGTCGTAAAAATAATCGCTCCAGGAAAATATTCCATGTTCACAAGTATTTAATCTGAGTTAAAAACGAATTCTGGGAAATTGTGAAACAATCATCTGATGGCTCGTACTATTTAAACATCTGCCAGAGAGTTATAATGCCCAAGTGCTAGAGTACTAATTCCATCTTTGCAATATCTTTTATCATCAAAATCGCTTAGTCCACGCTTAATAATCGTATCAGTTTCAAGCTTGTGAAGATTAGACATGATAATATCCGTTTTTATAAAGCTAACATTATTGTTCAACTGTTTAAGATCGTTAAATTTCATACATTTTTTGCATACCCACGAGGAATACCTTTCGCTTTCTTTGTCAGTTTATTATCGTCGAGAATTATGGCATACATTTTACTTCGAAGTCCAACAAACTCTCTAACCGGCACAAACATAAATTCTTCTTTCATTTTGCCAATAACTTTTTTATTTGCATCATCATGAAATCCACTACTTGTTGGATAATCTGATAAATCAAATAGGTCACGGCGGTTATAAATATCTTGATAGACATCTTCACATTTTATATTATAAACTAGCGAATCTGTATCAGTAAATAGCAACTCTGAATCTGGCCACTGCTTTTTAGTAAAATTATAGTGAAAATCGTACATCAGCCACTTTGATATATCAAGTACTGCATGCACCAACATATATTGGTTTATTTAACTTTAAATTTGTCTTTCGTCGTTGTATTGCAACAAAATTTTCATTAAATATTTTCATACTGACAAAACCATCATCATTAACTAATTTACTTCTGCGATTTATGTCGTTTACAATTTCGATAGAAACTCTTTTTCGAATATTTTCCATTGTCTTACCGAACACCGAGTTATTCATTAACTTAAAATTTTTTTCCTCAAAGTCGGTCTTAGCCACAGCACGACGTTTGGTATTTAAGTCAATAAAATTTGACATCCACCTAAACTGATTAAATTTTAGCACACGATGGACTTTTTTCAGAATTAGTCCAGTATCTACTGCTTGTTTTAAATTTTTGTAATGTATCACGTAATTACTTTTATTCAGCAAATTTTGAACTAGCTTATTAACAATGGAATTTTTTGCTGTTGTCATGGCTCGTTGCTCAGGTGATAGTAAACTGTAATCTATCATCATAGACTCTGCACAAAACGGGTAGTCGTTGTGCAGATCATGTAACGAACTGGGATAATCTAGATCAACTTCAACAAAGTATGAAAAATTTCTAGGTAAATCTTTTTCAGTTTGTTTAAGAAATTGATCTGGAGGTATCCAATGAAATCCACCGCAGGGTATTGGCTCTGATATTGCATACCCGTACAAATTAACGCAATCTAGATAAATAATATGATTGGATGGGAGATTTTTATCATAATTTTGTTAGATATTTATTATTAGCTACTGCATACTTTTTTGTTATGACGCTAATTCCGCCTCTGATACCTTTTTCAATAACATTAGACATATCAACATCTGTCAAGAGATCTAATTATATTTTGCTCGTTTTTAGTAGAGCGTCCTACGACAGCCCGGGAGCAGAATAATACCAGCAGGGATCTAGTCCATAATTTTTATGACTAACTTTACGAAAACTTTCAAAATCATCTGCTAGTAGTAATACATCTGCTTTCAAATATAAATCATGATAATCACCAAATGTTTTACAACTAAATTCCTTCCAAATATCTTGTGCATATTTGTACTCGTTATCAGACACGCCTTCGCCTTTTAGCTGCGAGTAAAATTTGTCTTTGCCGAGCAGAGAAGTTTCATCAAATCTGCTCCAGTCGTCGAGATATTCATATGGAAAGATATCTTTTTTTTGTCAGATCGACATAGTTTTCACCAAAGCAACTTCGCCGATTATTAAAAGTGCTACAACCTTTTACGAGCTCATCCAATGGTGCTGCCATAAATTGCAGGCTGTCAATGAAACGTAGTTTTCCGAGAGTAACTGACATATATTTTTCAAAATTATTTGGTGTACATTTTATCTTATTATTTAGTTTTTGTTTGGATTAACCTTATCATCACCAAAAGCTTCTACAATGATATGACCGACAGGTATAAACTTTGGTGTATGAAATTTTAAATTACAATTATTATGAGCTGCCCCTCTGTATTGCCAAGTTAAATGGCAATGATCACGAACTTTATCATCACCCAACAACTTCTCGCAGATATGACAATCAAATGCTTCGTTAAATTCAAGTTGTTGCTTAGATGTTATTTTCATTGAGGCTATCTTAAATAATTTGTTAGAAATTTTATTAACATCTATAAGATTTTTTAGCAGCCAGATTGCTGGACTTTCAGATTCACTATCTTTACATTTATATAACTTAACCGGACATGAAAACTTATCGTCAACGCAACAAACTACTTTATAAGCTACTCCGCAAGGAACATGTTGCTGTATTTTTCTTGTACTTGATTTATTAGGATTATTTTCAGCGCCAGCCACTGGAACGAGTAGGCACTCAAAATCAGCATAAATAACGAAAGGTATATTTAGCTTATGATCATAATTTTTAAATTTTAAGACTTTTTCTTTTTCGCTTGGCATAGTTATTTTTTTGAACATTGGCGCCGTATTTAAAATAGTCCTGTAGTTTCTCATTTTTAGAAAAACCCTGTAAACATCTGTAACAGAAATATTTCTTGTTTTTATTTTTATTATATTGTCCGCCAACTAAACCGTTAAAGTTTTTTATCCAACAATAATGTTCTCGATAAAATAATAAATTTATTGTCTTTTGTGTAGCAGTCTCTGAAATATATCCTGGATAAATATTTTCTCGTTCATCTAGTCCGAAAATATTTACTGAAATATTGTTTTGTTTTTCAAACTTTGGTATCTGATTTTCTGCCACTGGAAAAGTTATTCCGCTAAAATCTAATTCGTCTTTGTATGGCAACTACTTTTCAATTCTTTTGCAGTGGTCACTCTGAGGATGTCTCTCCAACAAAATTGCCCAACGAAAACATTGATCGTCGTTGTTTTTGACATTTATACAACATTTTTTGTTTTTAATTTTTTGAGGGAGATCAACGTACCCAAAGCTATTAGCACCGCTGCCGCGAAGTACGTTATATTTAGCTGTGTGAATTAAAACTTCCTTTATCATTTCAAATTTCCAACCTGACCCAGATGAAGTAAATTCTTCCAATTTTTTAAATTTATTTCTTGGTGTATTTCATCGGCGACTGTGGCAATATTTGTTCCAGTTAATATTTTTCGTGATTTACCTGTTAGATTTGGTTCTGAAATTTCGCTCTCGAAACTTGTATTTTCAAAAATTATATCAAATATATCTTTTTCGATTGCATGTAACTTTGATAAAATCATATGATACTGAACTATTAGTTTGATACTTTTGTGAGCTGCAAGTTCTTGAGATAAAACAGGTTGTAAAAGATGATATAAATTTGTAGAGTTAAAATTTGCTAAAACATTTTGATTATCAAATTTGTCACTGTTATCGTATCCTGAAAATGCTGAGCAATTTTTTCTATTTTGATAATGCTCTTCTTAGCAATATCACGCAATTTTAACATTATATAGTATATTTTATATTTAATTGAAAATTACGTAAAAATCAATTAGAGATATAAAATCCCTATCGTATAATAACAGAAATTTTGAGATATATAAAATTGACAGCGGAGGAGCAAGAAACTTATCATGTTCATCCAAACTACAACTTAATTGCTGTAAATGCACTTGGTTCAGTTATTTGTATAAAATCTCAAAAACCTATAGGTAAATCAACACCAGCAGGAATGATAATTTCAGTAAAAGGAGATAATACAGATATGACCGAAATGTTCAGAAAAGATTTTATTTACAGTTTATTCTGTAAAGAAATTCCAGTAGGACAACGAGTATATAGGGTAAATAATTCGATTAGCGATGAGAGTATTGAAAATTGATCATTACAAAATGAGTTTCAACCTCATAAAATATTTGATCTCTATGAGGCAAACAATTGCGGTATTATACGAAATAGAAAAACAAAAAATGTTGTTGAAAATTTACATGACACTGGTTATTTACATATAATGGTACGTGGAACTAAAACTGATCAAGTTTGTTATTACAGTCACAGATTTGTGTTTGAAATTTTTAACGGCACTATTTTAAATAATTTAGTTATTGATTATAAAAATGGCATTGAAACTGATATTCGTCTAGAAAATTTAGATTTAGTAACATATCAAAAAAACAGTAGAAGAGGATATACTGGAAATAATGATTTTATTAAGGTTAAACCAGTTATTTCAGTAAATCTTGAAACTAATGAAGATTTAAAATTTAAATCGATCACAGCCGCTGAAAAATATCGTAAGATTAATCCAGCTACAATAAAAATTGTACCTGACGGTAAAACTAAATCAGCAACGTCAATGTTGACATTTGACAGATTTAGTTTCAGATATGATGATTAATTATATTTCTTAATTAAGTTATAGTTAGGCAATCATGTGCAAACATCAAAATATAATCTTTATCAAATTTTAGTGTTATAAATGCATTATCATTAAGTTTATTTTTTCTATTGCTGTTAGGAGAATTTTATCAGAATCGCCTTGCATTACAATAACGTCAACAGAGTAAGCACTATAACCTGACAGACATTTTCTGACTGCCTCAGCTAATTATCTGTAATTTAGTATATTAACTTTTTGATTATATTTTACTTCTGGAGATTTCGTTTCGCTTGTTATTATTATTATCAACTAGATAAAAATATATTACAATATGGATTTAATGGAGAGACTTACTGATATATGTATATATATATATATGCAAACGACAACGTCGTTAACGACAATTTTATCTCTAGTAATACAATCGCAGGAGATTTCATCTCTGGTGATACAATCACTAGAGATACAATCTCTACCGATACAGACAAATTTTCTAGCTATAACGAAGATGATATTTTTATACAACAATGACGACGAAGATGACAGCGTTGCTATTGCTGACAGAAAAAATTACAGCAGGCTGACAACTGGACGTTATAATGTTAAATATCAGATCGCTAAAAAAATAATAAAATTTAATTTTACTGTTGCCGAGCAACAAGTATTTTGGCAAGTTATCAAACCTTTTCTTAATCTGAAAATAACTGGCCTGCAAAGAAATATAAAATTTGATTTTATGTTTGTTAAAATATTTATTTTAATGCCAGTTGATAGTACAAGAAAATTACATTTAATTTCGTTATGTAAAACTATCAAATGTAAATCTGTACTTATGAAATACTAACAAATTTATAATAACATTATTGTATCGACCGAGTTGGTACCCAGCTATTAAATGTATCACTATGTCCTCTCCATTTAACTAAACTCTCATCGCCGCGCTTTCGAATAACTTTTCAATAACAAATATATCTTGGGAAGTTTTCTGAAGTTCTTGTTCATAACAACTACCAGTTATAGGTTCACTTAATAAATCTTTTAACGCATATGTCACTGGTATTGTTAAAAGTACTTTATCAACCACAAATACTTCTTTGCTCCAGTTTGGGGTAAATCCTTTCTCAAATGTTTTTTTTTTTTCGTCAGAAAAATTCTAACTTTATCACCAACTTTAAATTTATGTCTTCGATACATGTTTTCGTTTCCTAATATTGGATTTTTAATTGCGTCATTTGGGGACATTTTTATTGATCGATGTTTCGTGTTATTGTATTCGTCAACAATGTTCTGTAAATTGTCAATATATTTATTTGTGTTTTTAGCTGTCAAATACTTATGATTTTTTTCATTTTGTGTACGACTAAATCGCTCGACGACAACGCTTTTTCCTTCATTTCCAGTGACATATTTTTTAATATTATTTTGGAGCAAAAACTGCTCGAACTTTTTAAAAAATTTCTGCTCCGCGATCAGTCCAGATTCTATTTGGTTTTCTTTCTGTACTTGTTATTATTTGTTTTAACGCATCAGTTATCGACGTTCCTGTCTTGTCTGAAACTGGCAGACTAAAAGTATATTTACTAAAAACATCCACAGCATTAAAAAGATATCTTTTATTACTGTTAAATCCAGCAAGATTTGACACATCAACTAAACCTATCGCCCAGATATCATCAACGGCATTTGCGACAACTTTACGTCGCGGAAACATTCTATTTTTTAGGTTTGTGTAGCTCTGACGCAAGATCATCATACAATTGTCCGAGTCCAAGTTTATATTTTGCTCCAATAAAACCCTGCACTAACTTTCGGTCAACCCTTTCTCGCACATTTACAGGTTTCATATCACGAAGTTCGTCCATCATTACTTTATCACAACCGTGCTTATCTTGTTCGTGATCGCGATAGAAGATATCATGGCGCATTGCTATTGCATCAACTTGATTGTAAGGCTCTTGTCCTGGTAATGGATTATCATTTTCATCAAGTTGTTTATCTAACGGATTATAAGGTTCAGTATATTTATGGCCTGGCAATGTCCAACCGCCTTTTGGTTTTGGCAATTTGCCAATTTCTTTATGTATATCTATACCTGTTCCTATTATTTCTCTGTTGTTACATTGTTGACAGTATGGAACAATTTTATTTTGCTTAAAACATAAACCTCCATCACAATCACACTTGCATCTCATTATTTATTAGTCGTCTACTAAAATAACGTCAGCACCGACAACGTCGGGACAATATTCTTTTTCCACAGATTGCGAAAATACTTTCTAGCATCATCCTGTTGTTCTTTGTTTTTTCTGTTGTTTCATTGATATTTTCTGTTTTAGTTTTACATCTGAGACAATATGTTGACATTATATCAAGAAGTTTATATACAATTAATTGCAATCTGATCATTGGCGTGAGAAGGATGCTGGTCAAACTGTAAAATACATTTTAAAAAATCAGACGCAGAGTTCTTCAAACTCACGGACATTTGTTCTATACACATCACGCAATAATATCCACAAGCCGTAGTTCCAACTGGTTGAATTTGATTAGATGAATAATTTATCATTTTATATTTTTTGTTGATATATTTTTTTATTGCATCACTTGGTGGAAGTCCAAACTAGTCAAAATAATAGTTATTATA
>JAECUM010031501.1:0-32666 GCA_016617855.1 Megalonaias nervosa | reverse complement strand
TGTGGGCTGGTATTCAGATATTTGTGTAGAACAAACTTCACAGTTGCAGAAGTGTAGGGTCCCATTCTGTGAAGAAGAAAAATCATTCACCAAGAGGGATTAAAGTTGCAACTTTTATACCAGTCTGTTAGTGGAGATACTAGATACAGTGCATTGTACTACTACAGTACTACAGACTGGAAACTGTTTACTATTCAAGTGGATTATGTGCTATTGGAGGGGACCTATTCTTTAGGATAAAGGCATACAGCACTGTGAAATGGGTAAATATATGTCAGTCATGCTTTACTACTGTTTGAATTAGTATATCAACTCCAGATGGCTTTGCAAGTATTGAAATGATACCTTTAGTATTCTCTGTACAATGATAACATGGTGTTGTATTGGAGTGTATACTTGCATGAATGATAGAAGTATACAGCCAACATTCAGAGCAATTGGAGATGAATGAAAAATACATTACTGTTTCAGCTGGATTTTTGTTGTCATACAGCTAGTATTTTATTAAAAATATTAAATATTTATCAGAGATTAAAGTATATGGCCCTTGAATTTAAATTTTAAAAACTGGATCTTTAGTTTGAGATACCTGCTCCGAGGTTTCGGCAAAAGGTAGCCCTGTACTAACTTACACTTGATAGATCTTATAGAGATTTATCAATTAATAACTTCAATTTGATAGTTAAATCTGTTATAATATTTTGTTTCAAACTTTTGAAAATATTTGTTTTAATGACTTTATGTGTTTATTATGATTCGTGTTCATTTGTAGAATCAAAGACCTTGTAATTTCATGTCATAAAAAAATTTCTTCTGTCATCTCTCATCTCCAGTCTATAATTGATCTATCAAAACTATTTCTCAAGAACTTGCAAATTAGCTCTTTCTATATCATGTGAAAAGAATATAGAATGGTCTGCTTTTTTAATTTAAATTCTTTGTTGAATAGTTTGTTTGGTGATAAACAAAAATGTTTGTAGATTTAAAAAAAAGCAAACAGGCTGTATAGATTAATTCTCAGAGCTTATCAGTGTGAGCATCAAGTACATTCTTTTGTACTGTTTACCACTTAGAGTGAATAGAGTGAACCTGTTTCACTTGTAATATTTATTGTACCACACACACACACACACACATATGCACACACACACACACACACAGACACAGACACAGACACACACACTTAAGTGTATTCATCTTGTTAGAAGTTTCTTTTTTACTGTCAGTGTCTCTTATCCCCATGTCATTATATTTTATATCTGCTAAAACAATGCAGATTTCAGTAATTTAGTAACAAATTTAAAATTAATATTAAAGATACAACAAATTTTTTTATTTGGTGAAAGTACTCTTGAATGTTTGGTTGTCATGTTTGGTCAACAGATTTTGTCTTACATTGCAACATGATGATGATTACATGGAAAGTATATTCTCATTAGATTTAAGTGTGAAAAAGAAATATAATGGCATATATAAATTTTTGTTGCAGAATTTCACCTTTTTTCTCAATTTTTTTCTTGTAGTCATGTTTTTAAATGTGCATTAATTTCATTTCCTGTAATACATTGAAGTGTCATGCTGTCAGCCTGTAATTCTTTACTGACATAATTTCTGCATTTTTCATTAGAGTTTAAAGAAAGCTGATTTCACAAACCCGAAATTACAATAGTTGTGTACAGCATTTGCATTTCAGAGTAATTTAGCCTAGATCTGACTGTCATACAGTTATAGCTTCAACTGGTGATGGATTGGATTGGTTTTATAATGTTCATAATATTTTTCAATTAAAAATCATTTTCTCCCTTACTTAACTCTGAACATGTTATTACATATACAGCACAGAGTCCAGCTGCAAACAGTATATACCCTGATCTGCCAAATCATAATATGCCAGCAGATCTGGGTCTATCTTGTTTGTTTTACTGATTACTCCTAACAAACTGAATAGACCTTGATTATGTGATGGTGGAAGATCTGGTCTGGGTATGTGCAGTTTCACGTAGGATTCAACCTCCAAGCAATTGCGTGTGTGTGTGTGTGTATATATATATATATATATATAGAGAGAGAGAGAGAGAGAGAGAGAGAGAGTGGAGGGTATGGATAATGATTTAATTTTGAATTTATTAAATGAGCTAATAATGTTTAGCCTTTGCAAGCCTAGGCAAGCAAAATCTTTACATTATTCAATGAGTTTCATAAATTTAATATAAAATCATTACCCATTTGAGATTCTGTTTATGACATTGTTTTATTTTAATGGAAATAGAGAGAAGAAGAAGAATGTAATTTAATTCATTCTGACTTGTAGGTTTTTTTAAGTGGAAATAGAAAGAATGAAGAAGAAAATAATTTCATTCATTCTGATTCATATGTTGCACCTTTCATTTGTTGCATGTAAAAAATAGTCCCCAATGCTTGTCAATTGTTTTGTGCAGTTTTATAACCAATTACATTTAAATGCATATTTTCTTTTACTCATTATAATTCAAAGAGCGATTTGTCCTTCTGAATAAATAGAAAATTTGCCTCAGACAACATCATTTTTCAACACAAAATGTCTATGAAAATTTCATGTGATGGCACATAGTTTGATTCATTTAGGTTAGACGATCAGTGTAGCAATGTTTACACCTAATTTCACTACTGAAAGTTGTTGGATATTCCTGTGAAAGGATTATTACTGATTGAAGATATTCCATATTTACTGGAATATGTGATCAGATATTTGTATTAGAAAATTTGGAACCAAAGACAGCAAGAATTGCATCACATAAGAAATCATAAGATCATATGAGCTATTTTACAGTGTAAAAAATGCTGTTGTTTGATAGGCCTAATGTTGTTAGATGGGAGACTGGTTTATGTCCACATTCTTCTATGAACAGAAGTGAATTTGTTTATTTCTAGATGTTAACATTTAAACCACTCCTGTATATAGGATGGATTCCATGATACCACCCACCCATCCAAGCCCATTATCAATTGATCAATACCCTAAAATTTATTTGTTGATGTTCGTGTTCTTATATTTGTTTGGGGTTCACACCATTTTTCAGTGCATGATACCCTATGGGGTTATATCTGAGAGATGTGATCTTTTTTCCCAATTTCCTTTGGGCAGTTGATTTGAAAAATGGCTGCCAAAATGTTCATAGTATTAGTAAAAAGAAAATATTCCATAAGGCAGGGTAAAGAAAATTTTCCCACAATCACAGCCAATCAGTAAATAGAATACTGTGCAAGAATTTGATGGGCTTTCTTTGACCAATCAGAATTACATAAAGTGATATGTTAACATGTTGTAATATCAAAAATATTAAACTGCACACACTATATCATTATATGTAAAGTGTATAAACTATGTATCTATGTATATATATATATATATATATAAATATATATATATATATATATATATTGGAGCCAGTTAATGAGAAACCAAGAGCATAACCTATAACGTCATTTGAGTTTTTCATATCAACTGTAGCTGAGACTTGTCTTTCCAATGGTTTGGAGATTTTTGTATCAACTAATAGTTGAGACTTGACTTTCCAATGGTAATGCATTTGCACTGTTTCCAAAATGATACAGCCATTTTCTGCAGATTTTCAGCTGAAAATAAATCTGCTACACAGTGGGCTAGAATTAGTTACCTGCAATTTGATTTTGACTTATTTACTTCGAAATTTTATTTTCTGCGTGTTAATATACCAGTATTATTTTCTTCACCAATCACACCAGTTTGATCAGTCATTAACCTTAGCCCATCTCCCCCCCATGTATGGTTCTGGTTACATTGAAATACATTTATTGTAGGTAAGGTCAGTACAAACCTTTTGTTGTATGTTTTTTCAATCTGGATGGATTTAAATGAATTAAAAACTTGAAAATAAGTGTCCTTCACATCCTGAATTAACTTTCATTGTACCTTCATTTTTTCCCGCTGAAATTTTATTACCTCATCTTATTATCGTATTTTCCCTTCAGAAATGTAGGATTAGCAGGAAAATATAGGATCAGTCAAGTAACCAGTACCACACCTCTTTTTTTTATTTGGCCTTAGCAAGAAAATATTTAGTGAAAATAATAGTCATTCATACACTTCGCTGGACAAGTGTGTGACAGATGATAAACTTAAAAGTTATTACATTGGTATGGGGAAATATGAAGAAGTTTTTCCTGAGCCCTAACATATGACGTTACCATTTTTTTTATTATATGTGATTTTAAAAAATTAACCTGTTTTGTTTGCCTGTACAAAGCATGGAGAAAAAGAGGCATTATTTTTTCATGATGAAAGATATCCATGTGAGCAACCAAAACACCCTTTATGATGTAATAATTCCAATTTTTATGAATTGACAGCATTTTCTACGTTTTGATTGCATGTAAATGATCATGTGATACTAATCTGGAATATTTTACACACTGATAAATTCTGCAGACTACTTTTGGTTCCCTGTTTCCAGCTCATTTGATGCTAAGTTTTATCTGTATCAAAGCCTTACACCCTAATAATAACAACAAGAAGCTCCCACCCACCCACTCCTGTGATTTCAGATAAAAAATGACAAGCCACAGATTAAAATCAACCATTAAAAGTTGAAACAATGTAATTGCACAGACCTTCCTGCACTCCAACACTCACACCTTTTGCCAAAGAAGGCATATGGCAGGCTTTACAAGCCAATCTTTGGAAATTATTGCATTTCACCTCAACAATATGTTACAGCAGCGGTTATTAAAGGTCAGAGTCATATGTCAACCAAGGGATCTCACTAAAAATGGACACGATTTTGCTTTTGAAAGATCAAAATGTGTAGAAAGTAACAACGATGTTGCTATAAACAAGACATGCCATACGCAAGTATAATTTTCGAGAGAAAAAAAAAAAAGGAATATTCCTGGTTTAACTGCAACAACCAATTTTTATATATTAAAATAATGATCATAACAATATATCACTGACATGACCCGCTATAACATTCTGCCCCATATCACTGTATAAAGAATCGATGAATCTTGGCTAGCGAAGATAGGGCTATGTATTCTATCACAGTTAAGAGGCTAATGAAAGAAAACTTTGATGTACATAAAAGTGAATGTTTTGTTGATTAAATTTGCTGATCTGATGTTAGAAAGGAAGTAAATTGGAATTATAAGGACTAAATGATTTATTGATATGTAAATTTTACCCAATCACTCACAAAGTTTACATAAAGTCCTTTGGACTTTATTTACTTTTTGAGTGATTAGGTAAAATTTACACATCGATAAATACCCAACCATGATCATTTAATCCTATAACATTCCTACATCACCATTGGTGCATTCAATGATATTTTAGAATTTCAACATTAACTGAAATAGATACCTATCTGCAGTTAATTTATTGCATAATAAAAAAGAAAATGCTTCTTGAAGTAAATTAGTTTAATTTCTGTTATTTCTAAGGAAATGCACAATTTTTGCAAAAAAGTGCAAGTATTTTACAAGCACATTACTGTAAATTTGGTAGTATGTTCTTCAGTATGGTAGAATCCAATGTGGAGAAATATTGCACAGTTCCTACAATATTGAATTCATGAAGAAAATAATAAATATAGATAGAAAGTAACATTATGATGCATTTTCTAAATGATGTAATCTAGTCTTTATTTTGGACAATACTTAATGTTTTCATTGTTCTGCATTATATATTTATAGTTAAATACTGTATATGTTCACATGTCAAATCCAACTACAAACAACATAGACTCTTATCTGCCATTGCATAAAGCTCTGGCAGGTTAGGGTCTGTTTTTTTTTTCCTGTTGATTGCTCCTTACAGAATTGCACAGATCAGACCTGCTGGTGCATTATGCAGTAGCAGATCCAGGTAAGTGCAGTTGGATTCTACTTGTATTTGTGTATATCTAACTGCAGACTGCACAGACTCAGATCTGCCATCGCATAATGCATGGGCAGATATGGGTTTGTGCAGTTGTTAATAGTAATCAGTATAACAATAACATAGACCCTGATCTGCAGGTGCGTTATGTGACGGAAGGTCTGAATCATTCTTTGGAGTTTGACTAGACTTGTGAGCGAGTATATATGGTAGTGAAGTTGGTAGTGCTCTGTGCAGGCATGAATTGTATCAAATATTCTTTCATTTCAGCTTAGTTTGATTGTTTTATTCAATTATATCAGAAAGTTAGTGACATTCAAGGCACTTGCCTTCAGTAAAATTTGATTGTACCAACCACAGGTGTACACAAACTTACTAGAATGGGCATGGAAAGGTAAAGAATGCATCTTAATCTAGGGATTGTGATAATCCCCTTGTTACATGTTGTTAAATAACTGGTTATTATGCACAGCTTTATGTTAATTGTTATTATCACCAGCTGTTTGTAATCATAGATTTTTATTGCAAATATCAAATCCCCACCCCACCCCACCCTGATAGGATAAATTCACTGGGTTTTTTTCTTTTCACATGAAATTTTATAATCATTTGAATCTCTGCTTTTGGTGCCTCCTCTCTCTGTCTCTTATCACGCTCATCTCTACCCTCCATTACTAATTTTTTTTTATATTATTTTTTTAGAATCAAGAAAACTAATAATATATTTTGTAAGTGATGCTTTGCAAAATCCATGATAGTATCAGTAATGTCACACTTGCTATTGACCAGTCAGAAGCTATGATTGTATCATTGATGTATTTCATGTTACTGACCAGTCAGAAGCTATGATTGCATCTTTGATGTATTAAATTTTGTAATAATGTATTTGTATCATTGATGTATTTCATACTATTAAACAGTCAGAAGCTACTATTATATCAGTAATATCATCCCTGCTATCAGACACAAATGTATCGTTGATGTCATCACTACTACTAACAAATCAGAAACAATAATTGTATCATTGATGTTGTCCCTGTACATTGACCACTCAGAGGGCCTAATTTATTAATTAAAAGAGGTGGTTTTCTTGGTATTCAGTGTTCTCATATGTTTAAGTTTATTTATGTTTAGTCATAAATACAATTTTTGAACTGAACTGCTTTTTGAAACTTGTGACAGACATGTTTGTCACTGCTTGTGGTCAACAGATGATCTTGTCTTTTTCTTGTTTGAATCCAGTTTGTCATTCTGACATGGGGCACAAAAAAATCGCTAGTGAGGGCTTGATCCAGAGACCACTAGTTTTACAGGTATTTATTTTGTTTGACCGATTCTCAATCCAAGTTTGACATCAATGGGTAAAACTTACGTACTGTTCACGTAGTCACGAATGCTACACCTCTGTCCATTTTATATATTTATTTTTGCAGAAATGGGTGCCATCAATATTGCAAGTCCACTACTTGACTTTAAGCTCTGATGTTCTCCTCTAAATTCGTGAAAAGTTAATCAAGTAAATAGATTTGTTTGTTTGGTGTTTAACAGTACATCATTACATGAAAGACTACACAATGCTGAGGCATTTGGAGTAAGTTCCTTGCTTAGAGACACATTACGGCAGCCATCCAAGGCTGATCTGGGTAGGGTTTCAAACTCATGAATACAGTAAAAGTATTAACTGTACATGATGGTTTCAGGGCCAACCAATTTCTACAGGTAAGTATCTCCACTCCAGGAAAGTGCCAACCAATTTCTACAGGTAAGTATCTCCACTCCAGGAAAGTACCTCCACTAACACTTTGCATGCACAGACCCAGTGATAATGTACACACAGGGGCAGTGTCTCATAAGTCTTCCAAATAACCACTGTGGCATAGTGGTTGTAGTGCCAGACACTTTATTTTGGGTTTTGTGGTTCAAGTAATGCCCAGCCCAGTCCAGGTCAGCGGCTGCAATATATCTCTGGTCAAGATAATATACTTCCTCTTCCGTGGTACTAAATATTCTTTTAATGCCTAATCTTGATCATCAATTTCTTGATTTGAACGAAATGGCATTATCACTATTGGGAAGTTTTTAATATAGTAGAATTATTAAAATACCACATATTGCCAAGGAACTTCAAGGCTATGTTCTTCAACTGTTTCTCAGAGTGTCCTAGTATGGAGATGTCATTGATATATATAAATGCCTTTGTTTTCAGCAGATGTATTAAGAAATGATAGGAGAACATAATCATGGAGTTTCTTGGTGGTACCAGTATGTATTGCGCTATTTACTCTATCCAATTGAAAACTTCCAGATCTGAGCAGTTTTGAATCCTGTAAGATTTTGTATAATGACAAGGGCTTTAGAACATCTGGCTAAATAAAATCAACAAGATCGGCATTATTCACGTAAGTATCCTCTACTAGACTTTCATGTGTTGATAAATACCAATAAGTTAACCCAGTTGCCAGCTTAAGGAAGTGATTAACAAGACTGAAGTCCAGAAAAATGAAATTATAAACCTCAAAGATAACCTCTGGCAAATATAAATATCTTGAAATTGTACCCATTAAATTTTTAACCTAGTCCTGATCCAAACTTTAAACAAACAGCTTGCATGTGAATCTTTTTCTGAATTTAATTTTGTTCAGTTGTTGAAAATGCCTAGAAATTTCCTTGAAGTTGTAACATTGTGACATTCAGTCATGTTTCTCATTAGTTAACATCTGTCCTGTTGACTCGTTTATGAATATGACAACATCAAGTTAATTAATTAGGGCACCTGTTGGCTAGGATTGGGTTTCTCTGGCTCATAGAATGAAACAGGCATTTATGTCATTGTTAGCTGGCAAGATGAATAGGAGGCTGCACTGTGTGATTGATTTTCCATATCTTGGTATGAAACATATGCTGTTAATGTAGTTGAGTATAATTGCCCCTGTCCAAACACAGTTATTCATGTCTGGAGATATTTTAGGGCAAAGTTCATTGAGCATTTTATGTGGATGGTTGAAATCACTGCATTTACAGTATTGGATAATTGCCTTTTTCTAAACATTGTGTGGATGATCCAGGATATTTATGGGCAAAGTTCATGGAGCAATTTTTTATGGACACTTCAAATGGCTTCTTTTCAGGTTCAGAATTATTGACTCTTTCCAAATAAGGTTATGGATGTCCCATGATATTTCAGAATAAAGTTTATTGAAAATTTGGTATGGATATTTTGTATCACTGTGTTCAGATTCAGCTATAACTTATTTTCTGCATATTTTGCAAACAGAAAATTATGTTTCATTCAGTGCCTGAAAGAAACATATTAATTAAAAATCCAAGCCCATCAATGCAAACAAACCCACATTCAGTATCAGACTATCCTTTTAGGCACACAGTCAGATAACCACACTTTATGTACAATAATGAATGAAAACTAAATTTACTTACTTATTTTCATCTAGTTTATTTCAGTCTACAAGAAAATGAAAACATATTGAAAACACCATTCTCATTACAGTGGGTTACATCCCTTTGCAAGGATAATGCCACTGTCACAACTATGTAAATCCAATGGTACTCATTGTCACCTGGAGGAAAATGGAGTACTTTCAATTTTTTAAATTTTTTACTGCATTTTTTTTACTGTATCAGCTTAAGTGCAAAATGTAAATAATGTATGTATGTATGTATGTATGTATGTATGTATGTATGTATGTGTGTATGTATATATGTATGTATGTATAATGGCACCTGGGGATTATAATGGCTATAAGGTGCCAGTTAAAAGTAGAGTTCTGAAAATGTAAAAATAAATTGCACAAAAACTTCACCAAGATAAACCTGAAGTATAAGATAAAATATAGAAGGTAAAGACGTTAAAATTCTTTAAGAGCTATATAAAATAAACAATAAAGATGACAATAAAATCTTAAGATTTTGCCTAATAGATTGGAGGAAATATTCAGGAATTCTTTGCTTGGTTATTTTGCAATTGTTCCAAATATATGCTGGGCCATTTGTTCTATTTACCTATTCACCACCAATGATGCAATGATGGGATATCTTTGGATAAATGTTTGGTGGACCAAAACTTAGTGACTGTCACCCACTTATGGAGGATTGGTCTACATGGTTGATTAGTCATGTTCTACTCAGACTCAAGATGGTACATAGGTATTTTGAGAACTCCAGCTCATTGACAACTTTAGAAGGGCCACTCAGATTACAGGCAGATGACTTTCTCTCTATCCCATGCATGAGGTAAGCTAAATAATAGTCATTATCATTCAGTTCTCCTGTAACCTGGCTGGTTTTTAGGGGTACCACTGATGACTTTGTGAAACTCTCCATTGTGCCCTGTTCTCTGCTGCTCTTTGGGACTTTGCAAAGTCCATGCCTGTCCATTCTTTGATGTTGTCTTCCATCTCTTCTGTCTGCCTTGTTTTCTGTTTCTTCTCACTGTGCCCTGTAAATTAATGGTACAGCATGTAAATTAAATTGCTCTTCAGGCAGCAAATTAGGCATGCATGGAACATTGAAACATTTACTTTGAATCCTAGGTAGAAAACCATAAAGTCTTGATTTACACATGGCAATATTAAACTAGAGAGCATAAAATTTACCTGACTAGCTAGACACAATGTGTTGAAGATAAATGCATCACTGATGCATCTCAAAAATGGGGATTTAAATCTTTACTGCATTGAAATTGCTTTAAATTAGTCTGCAAGAGATCTGGCAGGAATATTATGTTTTGTATCTTTTCTTGATCTTTTTGAAGTCATTAGGTATCAAAAACACCATGATTCACTGGTTGCCAGGTTATAATGAAAACATACAGTTTTAATTAGGTGTGAAGAGATCCTCTTTCTTTAGGAGGGGACTTTCAAGGACATGGTAAATAATTGTTTTTATGTATTAAGATTGGTTTTTCTTAATTTAAACTCCTGGACAAAAACATCTTAGCTTTAAATTACATTAATTATGTGCCCAGTTCAGTCCAAGAGAACTGTTTTAAAAACAGTTTTTCATATCACTGCATATATAGACATTCATAGTATCCAGGATTTAAGAACTCTCCTTTATTACCCATCACCGTGTATGCTGAGATTTCCTCATTTCTCATGAATATTTACTTAATCACTCTGAACACCAGTAAAATTTTCTTGCTTTTGTACCCAGCATGACCATTCATGCCATTTGAGCCAGTCATTTTCTCTTTCAAATACAGTCACTTTTTGATCTGTAAAACAGTCACTTTTAGGGATGTGTAGAAGATTGTTGCATTTTGTTGTTGATAACATAATTTTGTTTGCATGTAATCACAAAAAATGAGGAAATCTGAGCACAGGTAACCATGGGTAATAAAGGAGCTTAGTGGATTGTTGTCCACAGCTTGTCACCATGATGAGCTCAGCTATTGCAAACAAAAATTCCAATGGCTATCCCTGAATACTGACCAATCCAGTTGCCAGCTAGGTGTGAACTGTTACATGATCACATGTGGACTGTTGGTGGATAAAGTGAAGGAGGGTTTATCCTCTATTTTGTTTACACTATAACATTTACAATTTCAAATCTTTTTTCAGTCTCATTACTTTTTATCAAATATCCAGGACATTTTACCATATACTTTACTAGTCCTATGATGTCTAGGATGTCTTGACCATTCTTGACTGGTCCTATGATATGAAGAATGTCTTTACCATATAGTTAACTAGTCCTATGACATTTAGGATGTCTTTACCATACTTGACTGGTCCTATGACATTTAGGATGTCTTTCCTCTACTTGACTGGTCCTATGACATTTAGCTTGTCTTTACCATACTTGACTGGTCCTATGACATTTAGAACATCATTACCATAAACTTGACCAGTCCTATGACATTTAGGATGTCTTTACCATACTTGACTGGTCCTATGACATTTAAGACATCATTACCATAAACTTGACTAGTCCTATGACATTTAGGATGTCTTTACAATACTTGACTGGTCCTACGACATTTAGGACATCATTATCATAAACATAGGGGCCCAGAGTGGTCTAAAAGCGCTCACCATTGTGGATCACTTCCATTTCACCAATGTCTGTATGGGTTCGAGTCTCGGGCTCAGCCAATGTGGTTATGTGAGAAAGCTTGCCAGTAGCTTCTCGTGGGTCTTGGTTCTTTCCGGGGTTTTCCTGGGTTTTTCTTCCACCATTTATACTGGTCGCCATGTATAGCCTATCTTGTGTTGAAAAATGGCATTAAACCCTGTAACAACAACAACAACAACAACAACCATAAACTTAACTAGTCCTATGGCATTTAGGATGTCTTCACCATACTTGACTGGTCCTATGACATTTAGGAGGTCATTACCATACTTGACTGGTCCTATGGCATTTAGGATGTCTTTACCATAAACCTAACTAGTCCTATGACATTTAGGATGTCTTTACCATACTTGACTGGTCCTATGACATTTAGGATGTCTTTACCATACACTTAACTAGTCCTATGACATTTAGGGTGTCTGTACAATACACTTAACTAGTCCTATGACATTTAGAGTGTCTTTACCATACTTGACTTGTCCTATGACATTTAGGACATCTTTACAGTAACTTCACTAGTCCTATGACATTTTGGGCGTCTTTACAATACACTTAACTAGTTCTATGACTTTTAGGGTGTCTTTACCATACTTGACTTGTTCTACGACATTTAGGACATCTTTATAGTAACTTCACTAGTCCTATGACATTTTGGGTGTCTTTACAACACACTTAACAAGTCCTATGACTTTTAGGGTGTCTTTACCTTACTTGACTGTCCTATGATATTTAGGGTGTCTTTACAATACATTTAACTAGTCCTATGACATTTAGAGTATCTTTACCATACTTGACTTGTCCTATGACATTTAGGACATCTTTACAGTAACTTCACTAGTCCTATGACATTTTGGGTGTCTTTACAATACACTTAACTAGTTCTATGACTTTTAGAGTGTCTTTACCATACTTGACTTGTCCTATGACATTTAGGACAGCTTTACAGTAACTTCACAAGTCCTATGACATTTTGGATGTCTTTACAGTACTCTTAAGTAGCTCTAGGACATTTAGGATGTCTTTACCATGCACTTCACTAGTCTGTGACATTTGGGATGCCTTTATCATTCACTGAACTAGTCCTATGACATATCTAATGTCTCTCAGTCAAGAAAGTGCTGAATTGACAGGACTAATTATTGTGATGAGAAATTGGACCATTCTTCATTTTCCAAGAGGCCAGTTATTTAAGAGGAAAGAATGTACCTTTTTAATGTGTCATTCAGCTAAATTAGTACAAGGCACGTAACTCCAATTACCTTGGTATAAAAAAAAAAAAAAAAAACTACCTCTGTTGCCTTACCAGAAAACACCAAACCAAACCAAATTAACTAATTTGTTGACAGTGTGATGGTTATCAGATGAGGCATTGGGTTTCAGTAGTTGTGTGATGTTTCATATTGTAGGTCATTTGGGATCATCTGGTGTCGCAAAACGTGAAATATTCTGATGGACTTTAAAAATGTGATAATTAAACATTCGTCACTTTTCACACAGTAAACAACTCAACATTTCTTTTCAAAGACATGATTACATTTAGCTTTGCACTAGGTACACAGTCATGCTAGGATATCATGTATCCTCCAAAAACTATTCACAGACCAGAATACATACAGATTTTGTTCTGAGTCAGCAGAAAGAACAAGTTTGATAGGTCATTTAGAAACACTGATTCCATCAAGCCAAGACATACTCATAAGCAATATTGGAGAGTTCCTTCCCTGACTAGGAACAAAGCATGAATGCAGCCCAAGTATTTATGTACTTCTTTTATGCATTTGAAATATCTTGTAGCTTTTACAGTATGAATGAAATTGGAAATGAATTGGGATTTATACAAGTTTGATTCATTGCATCTGAAAATATTAGTGTGCAGATTTCAGATAAGACACCTAAACTAGTCCCATTCTGGTTATGTGATACGGAAATAGGGATTCAAAAGTTGTATTGAATACTGGATCAAGCACATGAAATTAAATGGTATGTAACATTTATTTCAGAATGGGAATATTCCCATGACTCTTGTCTGATGTTGAAATGCCTGAAACACATGTTGCATTGGTAAAATTTGTCAGTAAATTTTTTCAGTATTCATAGACTTTGTGATGATAGAAGTAAGAAGATGATCCAGTTTAATTACTGTCTATACTCACAAGTTGAGTCAAACTGCAAAGAACAAAGATCCTGATCTGCTGCAGCATAATACACCTGCAGATTGGGGTCTGTGTTGTTTGTCCTCCTGATTACTCATAACAAACTAACAGAGATCTGCCAGCACATTATGCAATGGCCAGTCTGAGTCAGTGCAGTTTGCAGTTGGACTTGTCTTGTTAGTGAGTTATGCTTAAATTGGAAATATCTATGCTTCAAGTCTGTAAAATTACAGAATTTTTAAACCATAGGAAAGTTTCTTCTCTGGATAAGGACATGATCAGGATCTGGGGAAAATTTGGAAATCTGAGCATTTAAATCTTGCTTATTCCAGGTTTGATTTTGTTTCATAGAACACCTTTCCCTACATACAGACCTGCCACCTTTCATCAAGACAGCCTTTTCAACCTGTTTCCAGATAGTCACTTTCTATGCAGCCTTTTATCAGCTGTTTCCAGTCTGTCCTGTCATAAACACCTTTGTTGTGGATTAGTTTCCCATCATTTGCACTTAGCTTGTTGGCTTTCCAAACAATGGCTGAGTGGTTGATGAAGAGGATGATTTGTTGGAATAACAAGGGGAATTATTCTAACAATATGCTTCCAGACTGGTTGCCAGAGAGGCCAGTATTACTGCTGGTCCAGCTCAGACAGCTACAGTAGCTATCATCTATCAGACTGACCACACAGTAAATGAGAGAGACAGAGAGAATAAAATAGGATTGCAAAATATTTTCAGGTTGAAGTTATAGAGATCCATACAACAGTTAAACAGTTTGCATGCCCCATTTCATATTTGATAGATGCAATTTACCACAGGATAGAACAAGTTGATGACTTCTGATGGTCAGTTTGTCTGTTTACATGGTGATATATATTTCATTTTTTAAATTCTGCATCTTATATTTCAAAATTACTTTCCAATTCCACATCACCCATTGAGAAAGGTAATTATTGAGAGGAAAATCCCAATATACATATACTAGGAATAATTGACAATTTTTACAGGGGAAGGATATTGACTTTTACCTTTAGAAATGTTCTCAGTAGTGAGAGTTGGGAATACTTATTTTGTATGTTCAAAAATAGTGTGACATTCAACAGCCAAAAGACCTGGCTCATATTTTGATAGTTGAGACATACTGTGCATATTAAAAAGATTTTTATGGATGAATTCCTCCATTGAGTCAATATTATGTTTTGACTCAAGTACCAGTTTTACTCTTTGCTCTTTGTTTCCATGGATTGTTAATCCAATTGATCCAGACTCATGTGACTCAGAGAGATCTGCATGTGCAGTGAGAGTCTGGTGAGGGACTGTATACTTGATTGTTGCTGATACCTGTTATATATTTTGTTTTTGTTTTTCGTTTGTTTTGTCTTTCAGTAAAATACTGTATATACTCAATTATAAGTCCAACTGCAAACTGCACAGACCCAGATCTGCCAGCACATAATGCGCCAGCAGATCTGGGTCTGTGCAGTTTGTTAGAAGTGATCAGCAGTGCAAACAAGATTGACCCTGGTGGGCAGAAGCATTATGCTATAGTAGATCAGGATCTTTGTTGTATGCAGTTTGATGCAACTTATAAGTAAGTACAGTATATATGGTTCATCATCTGTATACACCATAAATGCCATTAGCACTATTTTAGCATAAATGATAAATATAAACATTTGTTTTATATGTGCTTTAGTACTGGTATCAAACAGGCAATGCATGCCCATTTATGTACAGTAATGAGTTAGTGTCACAGTCTGACAAGTTTCAGCACTTTCATGCAGAAGCAAAATCCTGTATTAGTTATGCATATTTTATGTGGTCAGCCCCAAACATAAACAAAAATATAAACATTATACATATGTGTGATCAAAGGTGTTATTAAGGATGCTGGCTATCCTGCAAACCAATCTGTCACTTTCACAGAATTTTTGGCAAACCTCATTTTGAGCCTTAGTTATTTGTATAGACCTATTATTTGCTGGTACCTGGCCTAAATTTGCAATCCAGTAGGATAGTTGGTAACTTGTAAATTCTTTGTTTCCCAAATGGCAAGGCAGCCATTCCATTTGCACCTCAGTAATGTAATGACCATAATGACTTCCCATGAACTGCATTGATTGGTTGGTATCATCATATTAGCATGGTGCATGTTGGAAAAAAAAGCACATAATTTCCACACTTCCACTAAGATGGAGGATGATAGTCATCTGTCTTGTGAGTCAGGGAAGTGTGATGTTGTTGTCAGTGAAAGACTTGTTCTCTTTCAGCCATACCTCTCATGTGACGCCATGAGATTTTCGTCATGTGAGGGTCTGGTAAAGGGTTATTTGAGATGTCTCACACCATTTTGGATATCAGTCTTGATCCCGAGTTTAAATCTCACAGAATAAAATAATTTATTTTGCTAAAATATTTTTCATGTGATAGTTTTTTAAATATATTTATGGTAAATTAATTGCCTTGTGATGGATAAAAATTTAAGTCAATACCAGACGGCTGTCCATTAAAATGGACTTTTTATAATAAGTTGTGCAAATTTGAATAAACCTGTTGATACATCTAATCATCTCAATTTTAAGCACATATTCAACGCAAGTTAACAATCACGAGTCTTTGGCAAAAAGTGAAATCAGCTGACACTCTCTTTGCATTTCCTGTTGTTAAATGAATATGGAAGAGCTAAGAAAAAAATATTTCATAAATTTTGCTTGCTCCCAATGTTTTTTCAGATCTCACAGGTCAGCACTGTGAAAGCATTATGGGTTTAGAGTTTCCCCTTCTTGAGAAATTGACTAATAGGTAGATGTTATTCTGTAAGGTTACAGCGAAATGAATTTAGTGATCTTTATTCTCCCTGTTGTAGAGCAATTGATCCTACTTGTATTTCCAGCAGTTGGAAAACCTGATTAATTGATTTTTAAAAATTATTTGTTTTATTGCAAATCCAGATAATTCAGGGTGCTGTGCATTAATCTGCAAAAGTAAGCATGCAGTTTTGACAAGATATACAAGTCTTTAAAAAGCAGTTAACTTGAGTATTTGCCCACTGTCATTATGAAAAGCAGGGACATTGAATCAATCTTTCTGTCCCAATGTCACACTTTCATTCCCACTTTATAACTTTCAAGCCATTGGATGAAACTTGCTGTGCTTGTACATCATTACATAGGTACACGTGTTGCAAAACACATTCTGAATCCTATCCTCATTGACGAGGTCACAGTCTGGTCTTTTTTTTTTTTTCTTTCCTTCACACTTTCTGCTGACAGCTTTAAAGCCATTGAAGGTTAAGGAATGAAATTTGGTACTTTGTCATAATCTCTATAGAGCATGTCCTATATAGCATCAAAGGTCCTACTTTCATGGTCAAGGTCAAGGATCACATCTGTACATTTATATTTTTCATCACACGTTTTGTTCTGTTCTATAACTTTAAAACCACTGGAGGTTAAGGGATGAAAGAACTTAAAGCAAAAAGCTAAATACAGTACCTGTACTTGCCTCACTTTTTATATTTTGCTGGTGGAGAGTGACAAAATAGTAACTGGAAGGAATGTACATTGTTCAGGTAAATTTTCATTAAATGTTACAAGATCAAACAGCTTTCCTAATTGTTTGAACTCACAAATACACATAGACACATATTTTCTCTCATAATTACATCATCTTTCTAGTCTCACAAGTACTTTCCCTATTCAAACATGCACACAAAATTATCTCACTGTCTCTCAAATCATTTGCAAAATATTAACTTTATTTGGGTTTTTAAAACTTCAGGTTTTTGTACTAAACTTTAAGGTTGATACTAATGATGATGTACTTGTGTATCTATTTTATGTATAAAAAAGACATATTTTTGGGGGTCTGCGATACCTTGAGCAAACCGAAAAACTCTCAAAACCAAAAATTAAATTTGGTCCCAGGGGTGTATGATTTGAGAGGCCACACTCTATATGCATTATTTTGTGCCATTACTTATATTAAATGTTACTAAACACATTATTTTGAATTTATATTTGGTATTTTTGGCTCTTAAAAAAATTTAAAAAAGAAAAATTCAGTATACTTTCTCTTGAACTACTTCCAAATTTAATTATGCTCATTAATTTAAATATATAGACTCTCCACTTTTCTAAACATGTACCATAAACATTATCTGACCATAAACATAACTTACAAAAAAAAAATAACCCTCACAAATTCTAGACTTTAAGACTGTTGTGATTAGACCAAATTTCATGGTAAGCACATCACTTTTGTCATCGCAAAAAGTTAACATATAATTCCTAATTTAAGAAATTTTGGGGTTTTTTTTATTTTTGTTGTTGTTGTTAAATTGTGCTTTTGGTTATGTGATTCATAAGAGTTTTTATCTGTATTTAAATTATGTAAGATTTATGAAAACTTATTAAATAATTTACCATTTTCTTATAAAGAGGGGTTAAAAAAGGGAGATTATCCAGTTTGTTTCATAACTTCAGTGTGAATAGAACACTTCATTAGCTGCTTGAATACTGTGAATTAAATTCTGTTATTGAGGGAAAAAAATTGTTGTGGATTTCATGGTTGCTTAAAACTGCAAATTTAAATATTTAAAATAATATAATTACCATACTTACCCGAACTGTCAGTCATATATGCATATATTTAAGTGCCCCCGCCACTCCCCCCACCTTGCAGAAAAAAAAAAAACTTCAACAAATTATACCTTTGGAAATAAATGAATGAACAGTATTGAAGATAGTAGCTCTGCCAGGAACAACTATGAAATAATACTAAGAAAAAAACATCTTTTAAAATTGAATATAAATTATCCAAAACAAAATTTCGGATTGAAACTTCACAGAAATTAATCAGAAATAATCTAATAATGCCAGAATTTTAGAGCAATGATAAATAAACCCCATCCCCCCATCCACCACAACACACAGGGTATGTATATAAATATGTGTGATAACAACTCTAAGGGTGGGTAACCACAGCATCACTATAGTTTTATGGCACACTATTAGTATGATACACCTGCTGTTAAAATACTTCATATAAAATAAATTTGAAAAAGAGTAACAATTACTTGTGAAACACATCAGCCTTGTATCAAATGAGTAGATTGAATGGGAGTAAATGGTGCACTCTAGCGTGGACATTGAACCAGATGTTATTTTAACAAAACAAAATGTCAGCTTCATTGTTGGAATTTAGTATCCAGTGATTTATTGATGATGTCACACATTTGTTGAATTAAGAATAGAACAGTTTACAATGGTTGGTCCAAGTTCCCATTCCCACCTAAAAAATCAGAAAGACACTCATGAAATTACATGTATTAGAAGACATTTTTTTTTTTTATATACTACCACCATCTCATTAAAAATACTGTCCAGCTATGGTCTACAATACCAATGACATCCAGAACTATGGAAAATGAAGAAAAGATCCATTCCTATTCTTTCTTTGTTGATTGGTTCCATCATTTGGGTTGTACATATAGCCTTTCAGTGCTGGCGTGTACAAATATTCAGTATTCAGTTAATTGAAATAACATTTCCATGGTTCTCATTAGTCAAAAAGTAAAATTAAATCAAAGAAACTTAGAAGCAATGATAAATATATATTGTCACTGGATCAAGATCTTGATTGCTAGATCATGCTGAGTTGTCAGCATCAGGAGATCTGTACTGTTATGAGATGTGAAGCATCGAGTCGTGATCTGGATTTTATATGTCGACGAGACATAATCTATCAGATTCATATTACTGTGATAATTATGTTTTTGTTATATACCTGTTAATTTTGAGATAATTATAATATTTATAATTTCAAATTCATTATGCAGGAAATCACCAAGTTTACCAATTATGAACTTCCATAAATCAGTTGTACTGTACAGGACTGTTTTGGTACATGATTTCCAAACATGATCTTGTTTCCAACGACATTTTGGCTATATTATAGGCATAAAAAAATGAATAGCTATTTAGTATACTTGTATTTTGTCATGGATTTGCTCTTTTCTAAACTAAATCTTTTGATGGAAAATTTGCACTTTGGGTTCCATGGGGTTGAAATTATGTTTTGCACCAGATTTGGCTCATTCTGACTTACCTTTTCGTGTTTATTCTACATGGACATTGAAACCAGATGTCTGTATTGGGTCAGGCAGAGTTCATGCATGAAATAGTAATATTAACACAGTAGAGAAAGATTTAAAAAAAACAAAACAAGTTTCCCAGTGACTTGATTGGTGATATTTCAATTCTTTATCGTACATTTAGGCATTTCATGATTTGGATTCATAAAACATTGTTTTCACTAAGAAGGGAGACTGACTGATATTATATTTTCAGGTGGACAAATTCTGGAATATACAGTACCTTACTCTCCAGAGGTCACAGCACAAATACAATCCCCATTCAAATGCATGGAATGTTGTAATTAGTTAAAAGTTACATAAAATACTAATGTATATTAGTTTTAGGGGTAAACACCTAGATTTTTTCACAATTTATTTCTGCACATCACAGACCTCCCCAAAATGGACATGGAAGAATAATTTTTCTCATTTTCAATAGGATCTTCATTTGTAGAAGTTGAACTAAGAATAGACTAGTGATAATTTAACCCTTACATGGGGTCAAAAGCTCTAATGCTTGCTGAAATATGTCTAAACATTTCCTTTGTATTCAGTTGCTTTTCACAGTATTTATTGCAACACAAACATAAGATATAAGATACAAAAAAATAATCTTATATCCTCATTACCTGCAGTATTGGTTTTGTTTGATTACACTTATTTTGATTGCAATTACGTTGTTGCCTTTGGAGGGTAGTGCTTATCACATGCAAAAAGTGGTCACAGTGACCCACTGTTTATACTCCAGTGACTCTGAAGGGCATTTAGAATATGCTTTTGCAGAGTAAGCAAGGCAGCATTCCTCGAAATTCTTTTTTGTATTTAGCTCCATTTCTGTGATGCTGTTGCCTGTAGTCAAGAAACCTGATGGGTTATTATGTTAAGTGTTTGCATTTAGCTTCAGTTTCCTGACACTCCTACATTTACTGGTATATACTGTCATGAAATTTCAGGATGCATTCATTTTGAGTAGTTCAGTTGCAAGCAGAAAAAGTACATAAAAAGATGTCTACTTTTATTGCTTTCATAAGTTCGCAAGATTTTTGAACTTTTCTGTGGCAGAGCAGATGAGACATAATTAGGATTGTAAGATACATACACTGTGTGCTGCAATCTCACTTTTGCATTAACTTAGTTTCATGACTACTTATTTGTGTATTTTGTAGATAAGCATTTGACCGACACAGACCAATAGGGGTTTAGCTGGACTGCTTATACTGTGCCATATTAATAACTTCATATTGAACACAGTGATAAATAATAACCAGTCTTACACTACATTATACTGTATATGCAAACATACATTTTCACAAGAGGTGTTTTAACTCATTTGGCCCCTGAGATTTTTGTTGTTTTAACATGAAACGGGGGCAGGAAACACATTTTGGGGGTTAATACTGAATGCATCCAAATACATATGATTACAAGAGTTTTTCGCTTAGACTGATGCCCAGTTGTGCTAGAAACATCATTTTTCATTGGCTATTTGGCTCGCACATGAGCAGATGGGGTAAAAGATGGTTTCCCTTTTCTTTTGTTTGCTTATTGGACCCATCATTTTCATCTCCTGGCCACTTCTTACTCCCAGTCCCCAAGTGAATCCTACTTTTTTGCAAAGGTTCACCTGTCTGTGTGCAGCTTAGCCTGGGCTGCCTTAGATCACAGGCCACAAAGTAAAAAATCTGAACACAAAATCTGATCCTGATAATGGGCAAAATTTTGGTGTACAAAAAATTGGGCTTAAAAAAAGTTTTTCCCTCAGCATTTTGTAATGTGAGTAGAAAGTCCCAATTATTTGGTATCATTGTAGAGCTACATCTGTCTGCTGTTTTTGTAGTACCACCCACTTTGGTGTGTCTTAAAAAAATGACCGTGACACTACAGACCTTGGAAGTAGGATACATTCAAAGCAACAACCCCAATTCTGGTGTGATTAAAGGAAGAGGTTCACTCTCTTCTTTAGAAGGGTGTATTTAAGAGTGTGTTCAGAGACCAATCTCCATATTTTACTTCTGGATTGTTCTAGGACCATAGAAAGGGGGAAAGTTTTGTTTAATTATCCACAGTCTCAGTCAGGAATGCCGTAAGATCTGGTGACTGGGCATTCTCCATTAATCTTAAGGATCCAAACCTTCACAATCCTGTCTTTCCTCATCACTAGAAGTACCTCCAGTTTTGTTACATGGGGAAGTCTTCCAATCCTGTGTTCTGCCATTTGGCCTAGCCTTCACACCCATTGTCTTTACTAGGGTCATGAGAACAGTAGCAGCCCATTTCAGGTCAGTGGGTATCCTAATCCTCCAATACTGAAGACTGGGTCCCACAGACTAGATCTGTCCTGCTGTTGGTCCATAGAGACCAGACTGGGTCATTTGCCCATCTTAGATAAATCAGAGCTCACTCCATCACAAGATTTCATCTCTGTATGGATGAATTTCCTCATGAACAGAGGATTAGTCCATGTCCCAGAGGACAGAATAGACATAATCCTATTTTGGTTGGAGGTGCTGAGAGCCAAGACCACCACATTGTTGATATATATTTTATTTTCTCTTGTTTGGACCTTGAACTCTACAGCTTACTTGGTTCCCACAGGCAGAATGTACTTGCGTTCTCTCCATTTTCTCTTTTCAGCAAACTGCAAACTACACATAGACTCTCTGAATGCTCAGGCTTTTTATAAGTCAGGACTTCCACCATCATCTGATTTTGTTTACAAATTGGGCATGAGTCCCAATGCATGCCCCCAAACCACACTTATATGTTTGCAGACATGTCAGATTCAATGTAGGGCACTAATCTGGAGCTGGAAAGACTGATTCTTCAGGATCCATGGTCCCAGGAAGAATTGGTACTCCACATCAACAGTTTGGAAATGAGAGCAGTGTTCTTAGTCCTTCAGGGGTGCATTGACAAAATGAGAGGTTGCTGCATGATGGTCTCCTGTGATGACATGTCAGTGGTATTGTACCTTAGGATGTAAGGAGGCACATATGCACCTTGTCTATGCATGGAGGTTTTGGAACAGCCTTAGAAGAGATTACTGTTTTTTTCCACATTCCTGGCAAAAGGAATATTTTGGTGGACAGTCTGTCAAGAAATGGGAAGATAGTCCTCACAGATTGGTGTGGACACCTGTTGAACTTAATTGTGACAAGGCAATGTTTTCCCAGGCCTGACCAAAAGGGCCTTAGCAGAGGATTCATTCAGCTGGTTCTTTTGTGCTTTCCCTGCCATTCAGGATGATCCCACAGGTACTATACAAAATAAGAACTCCACCGCTGAGCTTATTTTGAAAGTCCCTCTGTGGCCCCAAACATCATGGTTCAGTGATATTCTCAACCTGCTGGTGGACCATCTCAGGACATTACCCTAGAGGAGGGGTCATTACCCAAGAGAACCTCCTTCTTTACTATACAACAGCCTGCAGATTCCCTACCTCCATGCTTGGCTCATCTCAAATGATCTCTCCACCAGGCAAGTTTTACAACAAAGTTGTCAAGTGTATTGTTCTGTCCAGTAGATGATCTATGTCTAAGACTATGATGCCATGTGGAGAATCTTTTTTAATTGGTACAGTCAGAAATGTGTTAATCCTAACAGTCCCTTTATGAGCACAGTGGCTAATTTTTTCTTTTCCATTTTGAAATCAAACAGTGCCCTGTTCCTACTCTATGGGACAGCAGGTCTAGCCGTTGGGATTCTCACTTAGCAGACTTAATCAGGTGTTACTGGTCCTTTCCTGGGACCTTTCATTCATGAAAATGAAAGACCATGAGGTTTGAACCATTGCTACCTCTTGGACCATTCTGCCTCATTCATCTCTGGAGGATGTGATGAAAGCCACATTTTTGGTGATCTTGTGGTACTTTTTCCTCATTTTACCTTCTCCCATTGGCTCACCAAAGCTAAGGCATATTTTCTTTGGGTCTGACTGAGTCTCCTTTTCTATAGGAATAGTGAGAATTTCTTGTGTTCATTTTTCTTTTGCTATGGATCAGAAGGTGGATAGTCCCTTTAATTGACCATAGGAAGAATGAAAATAAGAAATGGACTGGAATGAAGAAAAATGTTTTGATGTTTATTTACAGGTATGTCACATATTATAAATCACCATGTATGAACTTAAATAGAAATGAAAAGTCATGTTTCTGTTTTTAAAAAAAAATAGAAACCACATAAATTACTGGCCTATCAAAACCTGATCTAATCCCTTAAGATAATATAAAGGGGCCATTGGACCCATATCTCTGAATCCTAGGATGAACCTGTTGTAGGAAATCATTGTATTTTTGTAGGTTTCTGATTGCCTTAATCTTTGTTGTGTATTAGAATATAGAATTACCATCTTCATTATCTCCAGCATGCATTTCCAAAGACCCCTGATCAGGATATAGCACTGATGTCTTGATTGTAACTCATCATCATGGATGTAGCAATGGCTCTTTGAGCTTAATTCCTGATCTGGATGTAGCATTCACTTTTTAAGTGTAACTCCTGATTTCTGACACAGTGACTTCTTGAGTGTAACTGATCAGGATGTATGTTGCACTTCTTAAGTGTAGCTTGTGATCAGGATGCAGCATAAACTTTTTGAGTGTAGCTTCTGATTAGGATAGAGCATTACCTTTAAGTGTAATTACTCAGGATCTAGGGGATTCACTTAGATAGTGCAACTCCTGATTAGAATGTAGCATTGACTTTTTGAGTGTAACTTCTGATTAAGATGTAGCATTGCCTTTGAGTTTAACTCCTGATCAGGATCTAGGGTTCACTTCTTAAGTGTACTCTTGGTCAGTATGTATCATTAACTTTCTGAGTGCACCCCAGAGCAAGATGTTGCATTGACTTCGAGTTTAACTTAGGATCAGAATGTAGCATTGTTATCTTGTGTGTGACAGCTGATCAGGATGTAAAAGTAACTTCTTTACTGTGTAACTCCTTATTAGGATGTAGCATCAACTTTTGTTTAAGATCTTTGTATGCCCTGTAAGGTCAAAATATGCACAGTACTGCAATTTGCCCATGGCAGTTCTGTTTTTCTTATGGACTGCATTTCAACGGGAGTAAACCTAAATCCTGATAGAATTTTTCTTGAAGATTCGTTTTGTTGATGGTGTTTATTACACATGGGTGCAACAAAAATTGTGTAGCACTGTATTTCTGAATATACCACGATATGTACCATGGTATACCATAATTATGTTGGATTTGATTTTCAGGTTGCAGCAACCGCTTTGGTGGCCTAGTGGTTAGAGCATCCACCTCGGATGCTGGAGGTCATGGGTTCAATCCCTGGCCGAGTCATACCAAAGACTTGTAAAAATGGTACTAACAGCTGCCTCACTTGGCACTCAACATTAACAGGTTAGTGTTAGGACTGGTCAGCCTGGTGTCAGGATAATGTGACTGGGTGGGACATCATGCTACATGTCTGCAGCATGATGCGCCAGTGCTAGACATCGCTATAAAACTGCCACACTGCAGACATTGTAGCAATATGACTGAAAAATTGTTAAAGCTACGTTCAGAAATCCACATGACACACACACTCAGGTTGCAGCAGTGTGCAGTTTTTATTTTACATTAAGCTTCTAAAATGGCTGAAAAAAATTTTGTGTACAGATTTGTTGCAAAATAACACCATATTGTGTGCATTACATTATTTTAAAAAATTAATTATCTTGAGAGAAAATAAAATAACTTATTTAGACTCAAAAGCAAATCTCAGCATTCTCAGTCCATCCAGCCCCCAAAAATTGTATGGTCAGAACCTTATAGTAGATGAATTTACTATATGCATGTTAATTGTTCTATAAGTTGTCATTAAAAATTCTAATCAGTGTGGGATGATTAAGTCTACACTATAGCTGTGACTCTGTTAAAGACATTTTACTGACATTAGAGACCTTGTTGATAAAAATAGGAAGTCTTGACAGCTAAGCCTACAACTTACTAGATACACTATCGCTATAACAGGAAGGGAAACTCTGAGGGTCATGCCAGCATCCAGGTAAGAGGTATTTATTAGTGAGGGGTAGTAAACTCTAAAACACACTGACACAGCACATGAAAAAATATTTGGTGGACTAGAAACACTACACAAAATTCAGAGAGAAAGCAAAACTGCTCTCCTGAAAATCATTAGATTGTTCTTGGTCTTATGAAGGAATACATCTACTTAACACATTATGCTAGTAGGTAACAAAATTCTTTTCAGAAGTTGGATTTGGCCCGAATATCTTTCACAACATTTTGTATTGAACCATCATGTTGGTTTACGTGATGTGTTAAACATTGATTAAAGGTTCATAAATATATTTGTAATATTTGAATTTAATCTGTGACAAACATAACTATTTGGTTAAAAAATAATTTTTGGAAATATTTTGGCATCAAAAATGAAAACATTTTTTAATACCATTAAATCTGTAACAAGATTACTCAGGAATTTTGATACATTCCTTACAGATGGAAACTTTCAACATACTAGTACATGTACAGTGAAAAAGTACAGTGGTATGTACCACCGGAAAAATATACCATGGCATACCAGTAATACCCAAGCACCTCTAGTGCTTATTGAGACAAGGTGTAAGAACACTAATATATGTTCATTTCACCCAGGGGACTGCTGAAGTAATGATGCACTATAAATTGGGGTCACATGTTGAATTATTTATAAAATTGGAACTGATGTTGGCATAACTCAGAGAATTAGAATGACTATCATAGTAGCTGAAGAGTTAGATGTACTTTTAAACACCATGCAAACAAACAAAGAAAAATAGGCAGGTGACAGTTGTCAACATGGCCTCCAAATTCTGTTATTTGGCTCTTTTGAGAATATAATCATGACTAAGTCTGATGTGTGAAAGGAAACACTTGACCGTCTTTCCTGCAGTTTAAGTGGATTGAATGTAAATAATAACAACAGAAAGGAAATTTGTATCCTCATTTAATCAGTTATCATTAAAAACAGAAATTAGAAAGTTGTTTTTGTTGGTGTAATTGTTTAAAGCAGATGATTCTGGTTTAATACTGATGTAGGAAATCTTGGATGATAGCCAGTTTATATGCACTTGTTCCACATGACCATACTTTGAGGAAGTTTGTAAATTGCTTCACAAATAACAAGCACCTGTTTCACTGGAATAGGGTCAGTCTACTGGCTAGATGTTTTGCATTTTGATCATGTCCAGCTTTAATTTCCAGAGCTGAATTTCTTTTCACATTAGTCCCAACAAATGTGGTATGATTTGGAAATTGGTTAGACCCAGATCTGCCATCACATCAAGTGCTGGCATATCTGGTTCAGAGCAGTTTGTTAGGAGTAATCAGTAGAGCAAACAAAACAGACCCTAATCTGCAGGCGCATTATGATACAGCAGATCAGGGGCTTTGTTTTTTACAATTTGACTCGACTTGTAAGCAAGTGTATGGTACTGGAGATGATATCAGTGAATGCTACTGTTATATAGAACTGGATAATTCAGTCCAGAGCAACAGTAATGAAATGGTGATCCCATTTTCCCATTGAGGCAGCATTTATCTGAGATACGAAGTCTGACAACTTATGATTATAATAAATGGCCAGCATTATTGTTACTTGTAAGATTTTTCTGGTCATCCTTGTCATGCTTATTTCTAACATTCTTAAACACAGGGGCAAGAGTTGAAGCCAAACCTGAAACGTTGGCTTTTGATTATTTCACATGTTTGTTCAATCATTTTAATTCAGAAAACCATGTATGATAATGAATTTGAAATGATTTACTGTATTTCGGTATGTAATGCACACTATTTATTCATGCTTCTCTTATCTTCAGGAGGGGGATGGGTGTTTATGGTAAAATCCCCTCCCCCATAGATCTGTTTTTCAGGTTGATCTGATGAGAGGATATTCACTAAAGATGTCTACATGCATCACACTCTTGGTGAAATATTTGTTGCATTGTGACTACATTGTTTATTAGCGTCCTTTAAGAAAGAAATAAAATGCTTACAAATGTCAAGTCATGTTCTTATATTGTTAATAACATTATCTGATTTCACATTGTTGAGTTGTTTTTGTTCTGTGACTCAACTAGAAGTGTACATGTGAGATTGGCAACTTGTTCTTCTAAAAGGGCAGTTGATGGTAATGATTTACGACACTGTAATGAAGATAGTTTAGAGGAATATCATGGTTCTTATATTGACAATGAAAATATTAATTCACATATTCATTCACACATTCATCCAAGTACCATCAAAACTTAGAATTGTCATAAAATCAGTGGCATAATTTAAAAAAGGTCTCAGAATTTGCAATTTTAAAATCCATTATCTTAATCCAGAAATACAATCAATGCTGGATTAAAAATATTAATTCCCTTAATTGTCAACAGCTGGTTGATGTACCCACTAGAGTACCATATATACTCGCTTATCAGACGAGTCCAACTGTAAACTGCACAGACCCTGATCTGCCATCACATAATGAACCAGCAGATCTGGGTCTGTGCAGTTTGTTAGGAGTAATCATTGGAACAAACAACACAGACCCTGATCTGCAGGTGCATTATGCTACGGCAGATCAGGATCTTTGTTGTTTGCAGTTTGACTCAACTTATATTGAGTATATATAGTTCCAGAGGTATCTGAAACAATAATTGATCACATATATACGAACAATGCTGAAAGTATTATAGAAGTTGCAGTTCCCATAGGGACTTAAAAGGCAAATGTGTCGATGATTTGCTACTTGGTATACTACTGATGAAATGGTAATGTTTAGCCAGAACCTCTTGAAATTGCAAATGTTCTCAATAATTACCATCTATACTTGCTTGTAAGTCGACTCAAACAGAAACAAAAAAGATCCAGACCTGCCATAGCAAAATGCACCTGCAGATCAGGGTCAGTGTTGTTTGTTCTGCTGATTACTCCTAACAAACTGCACAGACCCAAATCTATTAACACATTATGCAATTGCAGATCTAGGTCTGTGCAGTTTCCAGTTGGACTTGACTTATAAGCAAGTATATATGGTATATAAGCATAAAAACTTGTTGATGTCACAGATCATGGAAGATTCTCAAGCAGGCAATCATATTTCCTCAAAATGTGGCAAACAAAAGTCCTTCAAAATACCTCAGATAAGTCAAGAAGTCATTTTAAAGGAATTAGATAAACCTGACAGGAAAATAGCTACAGGTCTATATGACATAAGTGGTACAGTAGAACTTCGATGATCTGGCACCTGATTAACCTTCAGTCTCTGTTAAATGTCAGGGCATTATACATCAATATATTAAAAACAGGTACATGTACATATGTAGATATTATGATTTTTTGATGACCCAGTCTATTGTATAATACTTTTAATGTACATATTCTATTATCCGTCTATTCTCATATTCGTCATGGTCTCGGTCCCTCACCCTGGTGGATAATCGAAGTTCTACTGTAAATTCATATCTCAAGTGATTGCACCTTTACTTATGTATAACTTCAGTCTAAATATTTCCTCGGGTACTTTTCCAAACAGTCTAAAACTGGGAAAAGTAAGTCCATTACACAAGAAGTGAGATCTTTCTAAATAACTATAGACCTATATTAGTTTTATCACCACTTTCAAAGATATCAGAAAGACACATTTGTAATGAATTTAGAAAATACCTGGAATCTTTTAATTTACTATGTTGATCACAACCAGACTTTTGTGAAGAACATCAGTTCTATACATCTTGAACTAGAATGTTGGATGATTGGTTAACATTAGTAGATTAAGGTATCATTGTAGGCACAGTGTTTCTTGACTTTATGAAAGCCTTTGACCTTGTTAATCACAAAATCCTGCTGGTAACACTTAGCACATATCAAGTTAACTATCAAAGTGTAACTTGGTTCCAATCCTGTTTTGAAAGCAGACCTGTAACCAATCAAGTCACAGTGAAGGCAACAAAAAAACCCATTATATTTGGATCTAGAGTTCTGGGGAAGATGTTTCTTCATTTATTGTATAAATCTGTTTGGTACAACAAGAAAATATGTTAAGAACTAGAAATAGTTTAGTGGTACCTTTCATGTGATAGAACAGACAGGTCAGGTCAGGTCAGGACAGATTAGGAGATTTCCAAATATTTGCTCAGGTGTTAAGCTCAGAAGAGCCAGGATTTTCATGGACCTGAGTTTTAGCATGCAAATGGATAAAAATTACAACTGTTGAAATAAATTACATTTTTTAAAAATTGAAATATGCACACCATCTCAAGTCAGTCCTTCCACAGTTGTTGCCTTTCATACTCTTTTTGTATTTTTCACAAACATTTATAGCATTTCTTAAATCATTGCTGGATTATATTGGTGGCAGTCCTCATCATTGTTGATCATAACAATTAGGAGATGATGTACTTTTACTGGATCTGGGGTGGGTGGGTGTTTCTTCTCGAGTCAGCCTGACTTTTCCTCAGAAAGGAAAATATCCTTTTTAGTGTCTGTATTGGCATATGGCAAAGTCAATACAGCTCTGCTGATTCCACCAATATGTTTTAATCATTTCCATCCTGTGGGTAGTTTCAGATTGCTGATTATCTGCTAGAACTGGTCAAGATTGGTCCTGTCTGGGTTTAATTCAGATATTATTTTAATGTCAGTTAGTTTCTCTACATGCAGCACAAACACATACATTATATCATCACACCCTTTCAAATTTAAGCCCAATTTGCATCATCACTATCTCCAGTATTTGATAATGGCAATCAGATCTTGAAATTATTATCACTTGTATTATAAACTGAGATACAAAAACCATTTATTCCAGGCATTATGGATTACAGTGGCAGTTATTGACATGTACTTTAGTTTGGTTGGTTTACATTCGCTTATTATAGTTCAGTGGTGTTTGTCAGTTTTTTGATGTTGTCATTCATAGAGCTGCACAAAAGTATCATCAGGATTTATTCAGGCCTTTTTCAACACAGTATCATTTTAGATCACATGGAAACCCTAACCACCAAATCCAAGAACAGAGCAATTTAAAATAAGCTTCCAGTACTTTGGTACAGTTATGTGGAAAATCTGCTGAAAATATTACAGTATTTAAGAAGAGATATCATGAGCATGTATGTGTTTCTAATAACTAATGGAATTTAGTATTTTAATGCTGAACACATTAAAATGAACAGTAATTACTGTTATCGTTCATATAATGCACATTATTATACTCTTCTTAAGAGGGCCTCAAGGGAGAATAGTCCTTGACTAAATAAATCACCCTCTGTAAGTAAAGTATTATTATTATTATTATTATTATAATAGTGTTGAATGTATATTTTGCCTAAAATTCATGATTGCTGGTCGTGTTTTTCAGATGGTCACTCACTAGATTATGTTCTGCTAAAAATCTGGCAAACAGTGTCTTGGCCCATCTGATTTGATCCACATTCTGCAAACATGAATTTCAGGAATGGTGTATTTGTTGTTGCAGTTCATACGCTTTTATAAGATTGGAATTCTGCATTCAGGCCACCATAATGGACTTTAAAATCTGCTTTTCATGAAGAGTAGGATGCATATTCTTGTCCCTTTTTTTAAAAAAAAACATGATTGCATGCACTGAAATTCCCATTTCCATCCGTTTTTGGATTTTGTCTTTCACTTGTTTGGATTTTGGCGTTTTGGCATCGCATGCTCAAACATCTCAACAAATTTTTAACAATGAAGTCAAACCAACCCAGTGTTATGTCACTTGGGCTCATGAATAATCCAACCATAATCAGTTAACATATTTAATCCTGTCCAAATTGCAATTGATCATGCATAGTATAGACTCTAATCCATCTTGACAAATGTAAGCACAGAAGCAGAACATACCATGCAAATAGAATCAGTATAATGTTTATTGTTTTATGCTGACTGAGCTCATTAGAAATCCAACCATAATCAGTTCATGTCTTTAACTCATTAACCCCTGGCGCCATGTTTACGCGGCAGGAGGTGGTAGCCTACTTCTGAGCTCTGTAGCATCAAGGTCATGTAAGACACAATAAAGTGGGTGGTATTATAGAATGGTAGACAGATGTAGCTTTACGATGATACCAAATAATATGGATGTTCTAGTTGCACTACAAAATACAGAGGGAAAAACGTCACTTTTTGGACCAGAGTTTTTTCCAGCCGAAATTCGCCCGAGGTCAGAATCCGATTTTGTGTCTGGATTTTAGACTTTTTGGCCTCAGATCTAAGACAGACCAGTCTGAACTGCACACAGACAGGTGAGCTTTTGCAAAAAGTATGATAAGATAGGCATTTAGAATAAAGAGTGGTCTCAACACGAAAAAGATGGGTCCATTAAGCAAAAAAAAAAAAAAAAAATCCAACTTTTACCCTTCTGCTCATGCTCAGGCGAAA
>JAECUM010031500.1:0-54084 GCA_016617855.1 Megalonaias nervosa | reverse complement strand
GATAAAGATAGCGCAAACTTCTCAGTAAAGTATATTCCGCCAATAGAATTAGATCGTGAAAAAAAATACGAAATTGGATTAATTTCATGTACTTGTTGGAACGCCATGGCAAATATTAAGACTGATGTCAATGATAAGTTTTCATTTGTAAATGCACTTGATAATAGTTGGAGAAAAACTATAATTCAGCTGGACAATGTAGAGATTGCTCGGGTAAACCCAGAAGATGTTGATAAAAAAATAGAAGAAATTAAAATAGCAAATCGACGTAAACCAGGAGATAGTAGACCTTTTATTTTTCATATTACAGATCCACCTAAAACTGCCCCATGGACAACATTTAAAATTCCGCAAGGTGCTTATAACATAACAGATCTGAATAAAACGATAAAAGAATTTATAACAAAGCATGGCGGTAATGCAGACGAGTTTGAGCTAGCACCAAATTATAATACATTGCGAGCCAGAATAACATTAAAAAATGGATTTATTGCTATTTTATATAAAGGTTTTGCATCATTAATTGGATTTAAACCTTCTGTATATCAGCTTAATAATGATAAAATTCCCGAAACATTTGACGGTGAATTTCCAGTAAATATAACTGAAGTTAACACGATATTGGTAAATTGCTCAATCGCGTCTGGTTCTTATTCAGCCAAAGGCAGCAAAGGTCAGACAATATACAGTTTCTCGCCAGAAGTTCCACCAGGTTCTCTGATGCAAATCAACCCGCGACATATTATATATTATCCGCTAAACGTCGAAAATCAAATAACAGAAGTAAATATGCAATTGACTGATCAATCTGGCCGACAGTTGGATTTTAATAACGAAGTTGTTACTTATTACGTGCACCTACGCATTGCGTAGGCGAACAACAGTAAACATATATTTTTGAAAGATTTGACAACAAAATTATACAACCTCAGATATAATGAAACAGAAAAAAGTTTACAGAAGAAAAATAGTAGGAGGATTTTTCGGAAATATATTTACTAAAATTGTTGAAAATGTTCCGGGATTAGCTCGTAAAGTTGCGCCAATTGCACTTGACGCGGGTAAAGCTTTTGCAACTGGAGCTGCATCTGCTGCTGGAACTGCAGTGGGACAAAAAATATCTGATAAAATAAAAGGCGAACTTAAGGCGCATGCGGCACCGTCAATCAATCAAGTTATTTCAGAAATTGCACCAACAAAAGAAACCCAACGCGCGATGAAAACAACAACAAAAAAACTTTTATCACCAAAGATGCGAGCAGATTATACAAAATTTAATATCTAAAGATACAGCGCCGCAATAATTTTATATAACCCAATAAAATAAAAAAAATGTCTGTGAAAAATTATCTCGATTTTGCAGAAACTTATGACACAGACAACACAGTAACGGAATTTGAGTATGTCGAATATCTTGATGAAAATTCTAACGAACCTAATAAGACTGGTGTTAGAACATTTAATACACGAGACGAGGACGTATTTCTACTGCTTCACAAAGCAATGTTAGAAGTTCGTGGTCAGATTATGACAACAGCTGTTCCACCTGCCGCAATTGCAGCTGGAGCAGAAGTAGCTCTTGTAAATAATGGTTGGTGTTTGTTTAGAAGTGCTCGATATCAGCTGGCCAATCAAACTGTCGAAGATATTTCAAGTCACTTACAAGTTGCAAGTACAGTCTTAAATATCGTTTCGTTTTCCGACGATTACTCCAAATCAACTGCAACAAATATGATGTGGTTTAAAGATACTGGAACTGCAGATGTGGGATCTGTAGAATTTATTCCAAGGACAGCAGTTGCAGCTGGAGCTGATGCTGCTGGAAGCGCTGCAAATGTGAGAAATTTTCTTATTCTTTATGCTGGTTCTCTTGGTATAGCCGCACCAGATGCAGCTGCTGGTGCAGACGCTACAAGATTTTCACTTACTGCAGCTTGTAATAATCTTGGTATAACACCGCCAGGAGGAGCCGATGACGGTACTGCAATGTTAGCTTTAGTTAATCGTCGGTAAACTTTTTTCTGTTTCATTATATCTGAGGTTGTATAATTTTGTTGTCAAATCTTTCAAAAATATATGTTTACTGTTGTTCGCCTACGCAATGCGTAGGTGCACGTAATAAGTAACAACTTCGTTATTAAAATCCAACTGTCGGCCAGATTGATCAGTCAATTGCATATTTACTTCTGTTATTTGATTTTCGACGTTTAGCGGATAATATATAATATGTCGCGGGTTGATTTGCATCAGAGAACCTGGTGGAACTTCTGGCGAGAAACTGTATATTGTCTGACCTTTGCTGCCTTTGGCTGAATAAGAACCAGACGCGATTGAGCAATTTACCAATATCGTGTTAACTTCAGTTATATTTACTGGAAATTCACCGTCAAATGTTTCGGGAATTTTATCATTATTAAGCTGATATACAGAAGGTTTAAATCCAATTAATGATGCAAAACCTTTATATAAAATAGCAATAAATCCATTTTTTAATGTTATTCTGGCTCGCAATGTATTATAATTTGGTGCTAGCTCAAACTCGTCTGCATTACCGCCATGCTTTGTTATAAATTCTTTTATCGTTTTATTCAGATCTGTTATGTTATAAGCACCTTGCGGAATTTTAAATGTTGTCCATGGGGCAGTTTTAGGTGGATCTGTAATATGAAAAATAAAAGGTCTACTATCTCCTGGTTTACGTCGATTTGCTATTTTAATTTCTTCTATTTTTTTATCAACATCTTCTGGGTTTACCCGAGCAATCTCTACATTGTCCAGCTGAATTATAGTTTTTCTCCAACTATTATCAAGTGCATTTACAAATGAAAACTTATCATTGACATCAGTCTTAATATTTGCCATGGCGTTCCAACAAGTACATGAAATTAATCCAATTTCGTATTTTTTTTCACGATCTAATTCTATTGGCGGAATATACTTTACTGAGAAGTTTGCGCTATCTTTATCAAATTGACTAGAGTCGAGTAATAGCGTCGCTGACATTTATTATTATATTTTCATAAAATTAAGTCGTCGCGATTAAATCGCGGTGCAAAGTATCGTATTCGTCAGATGCTAATAAATTTCTCGATCTCAAATTATCAAGTATGTCGATGATTTCACTGTCGATTTCAACACCAACATTTCCTGCTTCTTTTGATGATATCAATAGCATTAATCTGCCGATCATTTCAGTAACTGATGCGAATATTCTGACTCCAGTTCCTATTTTCTTTCCATATTCTTCTAAAAATTTTTTAAAACGTACATTATCATAATATTTAAATAATTTTTCAAAAGTATATCCCTGATCAACATATTTTTTATCTCTAAATTTTGTTGCAGTAGTTTTAAAAACAGTAGCGATAGTTTCATTTCTAGCTTTTTCAAAAAGTTTTTCAATATTTTCCATTGGGGCTGTACCAATTTCTTTATAAGCTCCTCTACTTTCTTCTATGATTTTTTTAAATTCTTTAATGAGACCATCGTATTTATCTTCTTCCCAATTATAAATATTATCAACGTCAGAAATGTTATATTTTGTTATAAAATTATGATATTCTTCTTCTGTTATTTCGTTTTTTGCTCTGTCTTTGTACTCGCCACGATATCTTTTATCTGCTGCGGCTGATTCTTGTAAATGTTCTTCAGTCATTATAGGAGATGGTGGTTCATATGCAGTTGCTTCTGATCCTTCATCTCATAATTTTGCTTCATTAACTAAGCCATGAAGGTGACTATCACTAAGGTATCGTCCATCTCTGATATTATTAATAGCCTCAACATAAAGATCAGCGATAATTCCACGTCGATATAATTTAATTTCGTTATGATAATTTCTATTTTCTAAAACTACATTATCCAAATGCATTTTACTCTCTTCACTTATTTTTTCTAATTTTGCAATTTTTTCATCGGCTTTAAAATCAGCTTTGTCAATGTGATGTATTCTCACGCTTTTAAATTCACTATATTTATCGTTCAAATCTTTGTATTCGCTGTCTTTTATTTTGCTATTTATATTTTCTAAATAATATTCAAATCTTCTTTTATCTTCTCTCTCTCTTCTAAGTTCTTCTTCATGTTCTAAACTTCTCTCGATTGGTGTAACCACTGTCGCAGTTGCTAATCTTTGTTCAAGTTCCAGCGGATTATTTATTAACCGATTTATTTCAGCTTGTCTCGCAGCATGATCAACTATATTTACTACAAGTGCCTCAGCTAATCTTCTTTTTTCCGCATCAGATCTCTCAATAATTTTTCCAGCAGCTGCTTCTTGTTGTTCTTTAACTAATCCGAGTAAACCTTTTTCCTGTAGTTGCTTAAGTTCTTCTTCTGATAGTGGCTTACCTTCAGGTTGTTTTCCAAGTAAAGCCTCAGTAACTGGTTTGAAAACTTTAGCTGCTGTTTCTGCTGCAGTAACTTGGCCACGTCGAGCTTGCTGTACCAGCTGTTTAAATTTTGCCTGAGATTGCGCAAGTTTTTTTTAGATTTTCTATATGTTTTCTGTACTTTGCTTGTTTTTCCGTTAATTATATACTATTTTCTATAAAAAAATATTGTAGATAGTTTTCAATACAACATCGAAACATTTTATTCTTATTGTTCGTTAACTTATCAAACAAAAAGAAATCGTATCTATTTGCTGTTGCTTGACGGTACAGTTCAATAAATTTATCTTTTGTTACGTCGCCGCATTGTTCGTTCGCGATATTTCTAACGTCAATATTGTCAAGTCCAGGAAATAATATAAAACAGCCAGTATTTCGCCTAATAAATCTGTCGACATTATAATATCCTTGAGCGAGATAAATAGAATTACATTTCTTATTTCGCGACAGTGAAAAATACGATCTGATTTTATTCATTTCCTCGTTGTTTAGCGGAATATCATCAAAAACAACTATTTTATGTTCGGACGAATCGAGTTGATTAACTGGAACAAGTTCTTCCGGTTGTTTGATAATAAAGAAATCTTCGCCAGATTCAAGATCGTCACGAAGTTTGTCATTATAATTGTTAAGTAGCTCGTACTTATCCTGTTGGGGATTAATTGTGTAAATATAAACGCGATCGTAGTTAAAATTATCTCCTAAAAGTAAATTCATAAGCAAATTTGTTTTGCCCGATCCAGTTCTACCAACTATAAGATAATGACAATCTGGAAGTTCATTGTTATGTTTATGTTTCACCAACCGCTCTGTATCAAAGTTTAATATGGACGATTTTGCCATTATATAATTTATAGTATATAATTTTGTCAAGCAGTAAATAAATAATGAGTTTTTATTCAAAATTTGGAACATTAGTAGGAGATTCAACAACTACTCAGCAAGCCGATTTATCTAAGTACGCAACTCTTGATCAACTTAGAAAGGAAATTACTAATTTATTAAATATCACAAGTGTCGATCAGAACAAAGTTGTTATTTTCCAAGATAAAGAAGGACGATTAAAAACGAGTAATATACAACTATCAGATGTACTTGTACGAATTCCCACCGCGGCTGTCAATAATATAGTTACTTTTGCCGATCAAGGTAAAATACAAGATTCGGGCAAGTCTATTAACGATTATGTTAGGAAAGCTGGCGATGTATTTACCGGTGACATTATTATGTCAGGAAGAAAAATTACATATCTGGGAGATCCAACCTTGGATAATGATGCTGCAACGAAAAAATACGTAGACGATCAAGAATCTAAGTACGTGTCAGTTCGCGGTGGTATAATGCGTGCATTTCTCGACATGAACAACAACGGTATTAATAATCTCAGAACACCAGAAACAGATTTCGACGCCGCAACTAAAAAATACGTCGACGATAAGGAAATTCCAATAACGACTTCGTTAACGACAATTAATGATGGAATTGCTGCATTCAGAGCTGATTATATTAATCATGTACAAACATTTCTAAATTTTCGTAGAAATGTAAACAGAGTTATTAACGAATTTTTTGGAACTCCACCAACTGTTATTATTAATCTCACCGACATTAACACAAGACTCAACGATATCATTAGTGGCATTCCTAATATTATTCAAAAACCTAATCTCGTTAAAATTCCACACGGACGAGCTAACAATATCGTGTACACAGTCGCATCAGGAAAAGCAACATGGTCGCAGCAAAATAACACTTTTAAACATACCGCAGAGGTCACTGGTGTATATAGATTATCTGTGTTTAGCAGTGCAAAATTCAGTATATTTACCACATTTCCATGGCGTCATTCAACCGATGATTTTTCTGGAATTGTGTCTATAGTGTTAAACAAAGATACCGAAGAAACGTTTATGCTGATAGCGAATGATAAAAAGTTAACCGCAGCGACTTATTGGTGGTGTATTGAGTTTGTATCTGAAACTCCCGAATTAGTTACTTAAATAATGGTATATAAACAAATATTATATAATGAAAAAAAATATAGTCCATTTTAATCATATTTCAAAAAATATTCCCAAACAAGATGTTGATGCTCTAATGCAATATTACAGATACTATCATAAAAATCTTTGGTGCGTCAAAAAATGTTACAATTACTATGCAAAAATTCTGCGAGCGATATCATATCTACCGCTGCTAATGACCGGCTCTGGTATAATTTCAAGTGGCGCATCATTAAATCCGTTTTTGTTAATAATATCCGGTGTCGGTGTTTCTCTTGCAGCAGCTTGTAAAAAAGTTGAACCTCGACTCGCGACTAAAAAAAATGCTTGCAAAACAGCAAGTATAACTTATAAAAAATTACTTGATCGAATTCGATCTTACTTGCGTGGCATAAAATATGATATGGACGATTTAATACGCGAGTTCCGCATTATTGATAGTATGTTAACAGATATTCTGCCAATGAGAGTCAGCAAATACGAAAAAAATTATAATAAAAAGTAGATGTTTAATTTTGTGTGGCTTTATCAAATAATATATCGACCATGTTATCGATAAATGGCATCACATCATCTGCCCATCCCGCTATTCTCATATCATTTTCAGTCGCGAATAACCAAACCGACCCATATTTCGGCGATATATGATAGCCTACATTTTTAATACAATCGCTTATTATATTAGATTTTATACCAGTATATGCTGACGCTGCTTTGATCGAATTAAATCTTTTACAAAATCTATTTGTTAGATCAAATCCAACGTGTCGGACTGCATTATAGTGATACATTATATATATAATATTTCATTTGTTTAATATAACATTTTGACTAACAAGTACATAGTAGTAGAGATAGTTGGTGCATCCTATCTCAGAGACACCTCGGCCCCAAAGCGTTGTACGTTAACATTTTTTTTGTCAGAAAATGTGTTAACATTTTGAGCTAACAAAGGCTGCTGACAAAAATGTTAACATACAACGTTTTGGAGGGCCGGGGGGTCTCTGAGAGAGGATCATCAACTATCAATACTACTCATTGTCGATCGGACGTGGACATTTTACGGCGTTGCTGTGGAAAATTTCGAGAATTGTTCAAGGAGCACGGAGGGATCGATCCTTTGAAACAAGCCTGCACCATTGCTAAAGCGTGTTCCATGATGTACCCCAAACGTTTCATGCCCGAAAACTCCCTGGCTGTCATCCGCCCTCAAACGACCAATTTTGTCAGACGTCAATACTCGGTCAAAGCTCTACCCTGGCTACATTACTTGTGCGACAAAGAAGACAAATGCATTCAACATGCCCGAAACGGAGATGGCGAGAAGACCATTGGAACGTATTCGGTGGATGGCTGGGACTTAGAAAACCCCAAGATAGTGTACGAGTTTATAGGATGTCCTATCTGATACCCTCAACACGACACCCAAAATCAGTTTTTACAACGGACTATGGAAGACTTGTACAAGGCCACTTGCCAGCGACGCTTGAAGTTAGAACAGCAAGGATACCAAGTGGTGGAAATGTGGGAACATGAGTATGATACCGTTTGCAAACCGATCCCGAGTTTAAACGTATCGTGGAAAGTTACAAGTTGGTGGACCATCTGAACCCGCGGAACAGTTTGTACGGAGGACGAACGAATGCCACCTGTTTGCTGTACCAAGCCGATGAGGAGACAGGAGAAGAAATAAAATATCTGAACGTGTGTTCGTTGTATCCTTCCGTGTGCAAATATCATCACTTTCTCGCAGGGCACTCGCAGTTGCTGACAGAAGACATCGACCTTGACAACATTCGACAATACGAAGGATTGATCAAATGTAAAGTCGTGCCTCCCACGGACTTGTACCATCCCGTTTTACCTCACCATTGCCAATGAACACTGATGTTTCCTTTGTGCCGTTCTTGTGCCGAGACGCGTAACCAAGACAAACCTTGTCAGCACACCCAGGAATAATGCGCCTTGATGGCAACGTGGGTCAGCGTGGAAATGTATAAAGCTCTGGACCTGGGATATCAATTGTTAAAGTGTACAAAATTTACCACTTTCCCAAGACAGAACAGTACCACAAGGGTGACGAGACTCAGAAAGGCATTTCCGCAGTCTACGTGGATGCCTTTTTTTGAAACTGAAACAAGAAACCAGCGGCTATCCTTCCTGGTGCCACACTCCCGAAGGCCAAAATAAATTCAAGGAAGGAAGGCGATCGTTTGCTAAAGTGATGTAAATTGCTTGTGGGGCAAAATGACACAACGACCGTGTTTACCAAAGACGGCATGGAAATTCAAGGAAAGAAGGCGATCGTTTGCTAAACTGATGTTAAATTGCTTGTGACGAAAAATGGCACAACGACCGTGTTTACCCAAGACGGCGTATTTGTCCGATTCTTCCAGATGATTCACGACAAAACCAAATACATGACACACGTGGAAGTCGTTCGTGAAGACTTGATCCTGGTCAATTACGAAGAAGAACTAGACTTTGTTGAGGTCGGCGATCTTGGAAATATCATCATTGCGGCCTACGTGACAGCCCATGCTCGCTTAAAATTGTTCGAGGCTTTAAAACTGTTAGGAGATCGTGTGCTGTATTTTGAAAAGGACAGTTGCATCTAGATCGATCGCCTTGGTCACCGTCACCTTAAACTCGAAGGAGTGCGTTTAGGAGCCTGGACGAACGAACATCCCGACGACAAGATCCTAAGTTTTGCTAGTGGCGGTCCAAAATATTACGGCTACGAATACCGGGACCCCCAAGGAGAAGTGCACACGGAGTGAAAAGTGAAAGGATTGACTTTCAGTTATCGCATCAGTCGAGTGGTGAACTTTGGGGTATTGAAAGAAGCCTTGCAGTCTGGAAAGGATCAAGATTTTAAAGTGACCATATACCAACCTCACAAGATTGTAAGTTTAGCCACATACCAAATCGTCAGTCGGTCTTTGGAAAATCGTGTACCAGAAGCGAGTGCGGCTTCCCAACAACTTCACTTTACCGTACGGACACATCAATAATGGTCAGCATATAAAAAGGGAGATCGTCCAAGACCGACAGTTCATTGTAACTACAAACACAAAGCGAGAAAGAAGATTTCTTCTAACAAACAGACACTATTCAACTTCAGTGATTCTGAAGTGGAGTGCGATACTGTACCTAACTATGTCAGAGATGCCGTACGCTCTGACCTCAGTGATTCATGGGATCTTTGCTATGATTACTACTACCACTGTTACAATACCTACCATGGAAATTCATGATGTGCGTGTCAAACCTGACGGATATGAAAGCGATGCCACTCTTTATCGTACACCTTATCACTTTACTGGTTTTCATTGTCGATGTCATCGTCCTCATGAAACCATGCGACTACCACCCTACGGATGTCATCCAACCCTGAGCAAACTACTGCGGATTTCACCGTACCCTCATCGAAATGAACCCGTGAAAGAAGAATATTCGTTCCCTGTGCATTTGCCTGAACACTGCGACTTTGAAAGTCGTTTCCAAACCTTCTAAGGAAAATGGCCTAAATATCTGGGAGGACCTACCCCGAAGAATTAGCCAGAGCCAGATTTATCTACTTGGGCGAAGGTGATAAAGTCAATTGCTTTAGTTGCAGTGTGTCACTTCACCATTGGGAGCAGAAAGATTCCGCTTACCTAGAACATGCTCGATGGGATCCGCACTGTCACTACCTGCCTTTACTGGAACCCCAGTAATCTCTGGATGGATGCTTTACAAGAGAACATTTGTGGTTTGCCTCTAGAGTTGAGAGAACGCATTTACTGAGAGTTTGTCAAAGTCCAACGCAAATAACAATTGCATCCGTTACGTCACCTATGTTGGAACCAATGGTAGCTGAATGCTATCAGAGGACTCATTCATTTCAAAGTGTTCCAATGGCCAGACTTTGATGAATGAATTGAGATTCATTTATTCTACTTACAAGGTGACCATAGTACACCGAATTCCAACGGAAGAGTTAGAGGATTACCAAAATCTTTCACACGCACAAATCTTGGTTCAAGAGGAAACTTCTGTGCGACGTGTAGTGTGTGAGTTAGTGACTAAACAATTTTGGTACGGCACTGAAATAAAGCCGCTTCTGTTCAAAGAGTACATTTATTACCTTCAACAAAAGAGGGTATAAAAAACTGGCTACCATCCCACGACCTTTATCATTAGACCTGACACATAATCGTTCCCCCGTTACGTTCCACTGCTGGAAAGACACAGTAATGAATACCCTCATGTATGCAAATCTCAGTAGGAATCATTATTGTCCTCTTCAACCTGAAGGTTTTGCTTTCCTTAGAGCAGGCGAGTTACAATATCAATAATGATGAAAACAGGGTCATTGCACTCGATGATCTTAAGGTTTGCTTGTCGGATCTACTGATCAATCTACGATTCTCCAAAACTGATCAATAAGGGGACGGAACATTTTTTAGCTTCCGTCTAAATTAAGATCATGAATTTCCTTTCAGTATCTACAGATATAAATTCGTTTACGACTCAAATTTCAGGGTCCATTGTTTAATCTTCATGACAGTGCTCTTCATTCTCGCAATACTTTACAGTTGTGCTAAAGAAAATTATAGACTTCTTAGCGGCAGATACGAGATTGTACAAATTTCACTCCATCCAACTAGAAACAGACGCCTCTGCGGTGGTGTTCCTGAGCATGAAAGAAAAAGCAACGTCGTTGGCATTCACTGGTTATTATGGGCTTTATCAGATTGTATTAAGACTTGTTTACTTGTGTCATGTACAAGGAGTGACCCTGTACATAGGTTTGCAGGTTATGGCCCTCACCCTAGCATCGATATAGTTCGCTCGTCCATTATTAAAATGGTATTTGATACACACGGGCAATAAAAATGAACGAAATCAATATTGGCTTGCAAAGATGAAAGGTTCCTTTTGGTGGCATGGTTTAGGTGGAATGTTATGGGACTTAATCAGCTTAGACGTCAAAGCTCCCCTGACTGTTGATTTTCCTCCATATATTTTTGTACTCCATTCTGGTACAACAACATAGAAGGAACTGTACTACAAACTCTATTATATGATATAAAAATAACCCTCCATTCTGGTGCAACAACATGGAAGGAACTGTATTACAAACCATATTATCTGATATTACAACAAATTCTATCGCTTAATGCAATTATATCACAATACGCGTTTTGTCACTTAAAGCAATTATAGCACAATACGTGTTTTGTTGGGTCGTAACTCCTGCAATGTAAACATACATATTGAGAAGACACATGCAAGCTGATCGTACTAGAATCTCATCTAGGCAGTGACATATTTGTGACTGATCACCAGGGTGAATTGATTGCCTTCTTGCAGCGGACTAAAAGGTTTTTGCATTGCTTAACATAATCACTGTGAATTTTGATACGGGTCATTTTGTTATAACATTTTCCACATTTCATGGATGGATGGACTCAGAACAAAAGGGCTATTGTCGACTGCTTGTCATGAGCCGCGCACACAGTTCAAGATAAAAATTAGAAAGGATTATGTGGTCCTTCGGTCTAAATAGATAATAAATATTCGTTAACATGCAGATAAATACATCTAAAATTCCAAAAAATTGATCTATTTTCGACATGCTTCCAATTGTTGGTTGAGTTGAATACTGGACTTGTCATGTCCCAGTTGTTCCGGTCGACAACCATTATCATGAAAATGAGCTGGGTCCAGATACAGGCAAACTACGTTCATTACTGTCATTGCTTGTTCTTGCTTTATGTTATGGCTGGCTTTAATAATGGGAGTTACTGTCGTTGAGCAACAAGTTCAGTTATTTCATGGGAGGCAACTCTTTTATGAATGCGATTGCCAATCTGTTTTTATCTTTCGCTAACGCGGATGAATTAAATAATGTGCACTTTACATTTATTTATCTTCATTGCCTTCGAAGGCACACCTTAGTAAAAGAAAATAGGAACTTTCATTGGTTCTCTTTTGAGGTCAGAATTTCGCAAAACAAATAAAATGTGGTAAACTATTATAATGGATCGATCATCAAGTAGATCGACAGATTGGGGCAGGGGGGGGGCAAACATACAGTTCAGGAAAAAGTAACACAAAATGTTTGAAAACAAGAGTCGTTGAGTTTAAATGGCTAATGTTGAGATTTATACATTGTAATGTCTGTTGAGGGTTACAAATGAACAGCTGTTGAAATACGTAATTTATTTAAAGTTTAAGTAAATTGATATATTTTTCAATGTGATATCAATTGCTGGTTATGCCGAATACTGAGCTTATTGTCAGGTCGATAGCTGATTTGGGTTTAACGCCATTTTTCGGCGCTAAATAATCTATACATGGTGGCCAGTATAACCGGTGGAGGAAAAACGTGGGAAAACCCCTGTAGGAACCACCGACCCACGGGAAGCTACTTTCAGCTTTCTCACAGAGGTGAGATGGTAGTGATCGGTAAGGGCGAACATTTTTAGACCACTCTGCCACCCGAGGCCCAGTTCAGGTCGACAGCAAGTATCATGAATCAACAAGAGCCATTGTCAAATACTGTCAAAGTCACTAAATTCTTTATCGCCATTCATTGTCTATGTTTCGTTTTGCGCCAGTTATTGATAACTACTTCTTTTGACTATTTATAATTCTGTTTACAATATTACTTTCTTCTTCATGAACCTTTGGTTTATTGGTCTATGTTCTAACACTATTAAATTTGTGTGACTTGCTATGTCATTGACTTTAGACATGACATGATTATTTCAAAACGTGTAAACTGTCTTCCTTAGAAATCCTATCCACTAGTTTTCGATCTTTATTATAATTTCGAAGTTTTAAGTATTTTAAAACTATAAAAGAGTGAAAATCTATACTGTGCTACAACCGATGCATACTCGTGATCAGATCTCAGACGGGTTACAAATGCAACCATTGTGAAATTCTTTCCTGTTACGTGACGAAATACTTCGAAATTGTGTATATGGAAATAAAGCATTTCTTTACTTGAATATGTTTAATTAATCGTTTTTTAGTTCATATTCGCACAGAAAACAGATCTGTCCGCGTGGGTTCGAATCTCAGGCTCGGCCAGTGTAAGTATGTGAGAAAGCTTGCCGGTAATTTCCCATGGATCGGTGGTTTTACCGGGGTTTTTCCTGATTCTTCCTCCACCAGTTATACTGGCCGTCATGTATAGCCAGCCTACCACGTGCTGAAAAATGGCATTTAACAACAGAAAATAGAAAGGCTTCGCGCTACTTTGTTGGGCACGAATTAGGTGCTGTTTGGTTCCATCTCTACCTTTTACCAGCGTCTCCTTCATGGGGAAATTCGCTTCACGCATCCGACTTTTTCTGGCTTGACAAAAAAAGCCGTGATTGCGCCGATTGCTTCCTGTGTTGTACTGTAAGTTGTTCCTCTTTGTATTGAACATCAGCCTTATGTATTTCAGTCTGACCCATTCGCAACTTCAAAATCAATCCATCGGATCATCTCTCTCGTATATGTTAATAGCTGCCATTCGGACACTTCGGCTATTGATGAGAAGCTACGAATAATCGCACTTTTTCTCATTTGAATTTTCTCGGTCAATCATATAGTCGATCTAATCTTAAAAATAACCGAAATGGTCCGAATAGATTAGGTTTCTTCAATCATAGCATCCTCTGCCTTATTCCGTCAATTCGAGATAGAAGACTAGGATTTAATTAGTCACTAATGTGAACTATATTCCGAACTACTTTAGTTCGCATGGAACAATACGGTGGTGGAAGGAGAGAAAGTCAAAATCTGAAAATTCGCATGCTCTACTTTCGTAGCATGTGGTGCACACCGTAAGAGGCAAATTAAAAAGAACATACAAAATTGATGTGTATTCCTACAACTACTTCCAAGGTTATTTCACGACTTGACGGAAAGTCCGAGCGATGTTCCGATTGCGTTTGTTTTTCACGGTAAAAATTTCGGGGAGCAAAGTGTTGTTACGTATCGGCTCGTTTAAAGTAACATAAAGAAAAGAGCGAAGACAACAAGCTTTGTAAATTTTAACAAAAATAATTTATTTCACTAGAAAACACGGTTAAAAGGTAAAAATATGAAACAATACTTACGATTTACGAAGAAGATCCAAAAATTTGTCCTAATATTGTGAAAACACATAAGTCCTGTGATTAAACAGTTCTAAATTGAAGTAGTCTGAATCTCAATTCCGTTCCAAAATGGCGGGTGATGACGTCAGACGAAGGTTAAACACAAATGTCCAGAATTTTCACTGTAAATCACAATTTGTATTGTTCTGTTCCAATTTAGAATTAGATTCAGCAAATGTCTTTGTCCAAAGCCAGTTGTGTAGTTCTCCAGGGAAAATAATTATCATTTAGAAGGTAGACGAAGTACAACTATCCTCAATAACAAAACACATGTTATTCTTCATACGTACGAACGAACAACTCTTTCCAGCACAAAAGAATACCTTCTTCTTAAGGTATTAGAAACTCTATAAGATCTTATGATGTGACTCTCTAAGATGTTAAAATATGACTCTAGACTAGTTCGCAGCTACCTGAGTATTTTAAAGCAAACTAATACGTCATTTCATGTATACGCACGAAGAAATCGTGGAGATTTCGAAATATCGCCAACGTAGTATAGAATGTCAACAAGTATTATTAGTAATGACCGTGGTCACAACCAATCATTTACATAGCTATTTCCGACCGTTTACTTAATATGACAAAACAGTCATACAAAAATCGTGCTTACGCGAGTTACATTTATGTTCTAAATAAACACGATGTTTCTAACAAAATATCAGATCCTGCGAACATAATCATCATCATAATAATAATTATATTTAATGATATAAAAAAATGAAATAAAAATGAAATAGAAAGAATTAGAAAGAATTCAAATTTTAACACACATGTAATTTAACTACAGGGTCGTAACAGTGTATAGTGCTGTAAAACACTGGGTCGCCATGCATTTGAGGCATATTTTGTCTCGCAGAAATAACCGAAGTAGTTCCAAACCTTTATCTTGATTGTATACAACCCAGAACTCAATATTGTAAGTTTTTATTCACAAAATCGCCGAATATTCAGGAGTCTCCTGCTTTTCAGTAGTCCGTTTGATCTTGCTCATTTCAATTTAGTCAGTTTTATTGCCTTGATGTATAAAAGAAAACTCGGACTGGACGACAAGAATTCACAACTTATTAACGGTATTTTCTTTTACAAATAGTATACATAGTTATCTAAGCAGAAGAGGAAGAACTAAGCATATAATCATCTTTTCAAAAATACCATGCAATAAAAACATATACCAAAACTAAAAAACAATTTAGTAGCGGAATGGAAAATATTAAAAGAGGGTGGAAACGAAGAGGAAAGAAGACTAATGATTGAAAGGAAAAACAATGACTTCGATCAAGGAGAAACAAAAGTAACAAGCAAATTTCATGAATATACGTTTAAGTTTGTTGCAGAATAAAGCCATTATCAGTTTGTGTATACTCGACAGTGTCCAGTGGAGATTGCAATTTTTGATAACCAATTCTAGCACAAACCCATTGGATATTTGGCTGTTTGTTTACTTTATATCTAATTCTAACGGAAATATTTGTGAAAACTTTTATGTCAATCTATTTGATGTGTGCTTCTTTATCTGGCTGTATACAAGTTAATAGAAAACTGTGATGGATGTATTGTCAGATTATTTGCAAATATGCATATAAACTGTAATCATTAGAGTAAAATCTATTGTACTGCATCATAATTGTGGATTGTGTTCAAACACTATTGAGTCTGTATGGATCAATTTTTCGTGTACTTTTCATACAGTTTGATTACCTTATATACTAGTTTATATGTTGAGTCCAACTGCAAACAACATAGATCCTGATCTACCAGTACATTCTGCGTCGGCAGATAATAATCGATGTTGTTTGTTCCACTGGTTACATTTAACAAACTGCATACACTCAGATCTGCCGTCTCGGTCTCTGCAGTTTACAGTTAGACTCGACTGATAAGCAGGTAGACATGGTATTCTAGACTTCATGCTGTATATACTATTAAGTAAAAACGATGCATTTGCATTCTTGCATTGCTTCGTATTGAGATCTTTATAATTAAAATAAAACTTTGAACAAAATGGTTTCCTTGACTCTTTATGTAACTTTTTCTGGCATTTGTATAGAAATCAATACTGTGTATTTTCGAAATTGGATTTTTTGTTCCAAAATCGATCTCTGTAGAGACGAATAATAATACAACCCAGGTAACCTAAACTCAGTAAGGTAGGTCGATCAACCCAGTTTTTTTGTGCGCGACAGCGGCGACACCTTCTTCATCAGACGCATTCAATATGCAACGTTTTATTGCTATAGTAGAAAATCGTAATAAAATTATTATTTTTATAATAAACTCTACAAAGTGGGTCATATAGACCAAGTTTTCTGCGCGATATACCTTTTATCCTAATGTTTGCGCCATTCACAATTTGGTACCAGTATGCATATTAAAAAGAGAGTTTAAGCACAGATAAGAAGGAAAATCGGACGAATGCACGGACAAACGGGCCTATAAAGTTAATTGTACATATTGCCCACATAAATACCACAGCGTCGTACTAAGCCGCGATCGTGGTGAGAATAAAATATTTGTTTCCGTTGAAAAATGGTCGATATTTTTCATTTATCTTTGCTCTCGTGCTTTTGTGTCCAATGTAACGACAGCAGTCTCTCTCCACATTCACTTGCATACGTATGGGTTGAAATTATTTATGTACTTTAATGATACGTTGCTACGATAATCTGTGATGTACATAATTTTTATGGTCATTAGTCTACGAAGGAGGGGCGTTTTACTAAAAAGAAACAAAAATCAATTCACAAGATTACATTACACAACCATATAAATCGTAATTATAATCTCACATATATGAATACGGGGCTTTTTCTTTATTGTCTCGTCCTGCCCCATTATCTTGCGCTAACATTCCCTATAAAAAGCTCAAACACAAATAATGCAGAACAATCAGGATCTCTTACTCGGTTCAGGTTAAATATGCATTAAAAATGTCATATCTTGAGCTCTCTGGAGTTTGTTGGAAATATATTGCAAGAAAGGGCGTTCCCTTCTAGAGCCCCATAGAATCATTCTAATTAAAGTGTTTTGATATCTTCCAGTGCCGAATGTTTCTCAAAAACAAACGTGCTGATCTAACATGCTCTGTAAAACCACTAGGATGCATCGAGTCAAATTGCCGGTCAAGATGTTTTATATGTTGACCATTTTCTTCATGAGTTTTGTTCTTCATTTATCAGGTAAGATCTTATTAATTCTTTAATGAGCTTGTTTTTTAATTCACAATTGTTTATGATCTTAACAAAACTTAGAAAACAAGGCACATGACAATCAATGTAATGTTCAATTGTATTAAATTCAGAACACAAAGTCAGACGAAATGTAGACTGGCATACAGAGTGTTCATGAGTTTGCGTAATTTCACGCACCTCCTTCTGCACCGGTTGAGGAGAGTCTTCAAATTTAGATTTGACTGCGTGGTCACTAAAATTAATATTAGATTATTAATGCGTCCCTCTGGGATCCTTGATAGAGGGTCTGCGATTCTAACCAAATTGCAAAAATCGCAGGGACGTAGATCTATTTGCTCAGAGCTTACCAATTTATTTTTAGACATCTTTTTATGTAAATGTTTCCAGATTTGGAAATAAATAATAAGAATTGACTGAATGTAGCGCTGCGGATAACTTGCTTGTGATGAACCTCTACGTTCCTTTATTAAATCCCTGGTTCCAACACACATAGAGAGATAGTAGTCACCCATCTATCTTCGTCTGTTTTCTTCGGGTTTTACGACTTCCTCCTTCTCAAAGGCTATTTCAAGCCTTCTTGCGAAATCTCGTGCAAATTGTTAGGGCTTGCCGAACGATCTATTTCAAACAAGTTTAAACTAAAACAAAAATTCATAGTACCCACAGTTTTAGAGACTACTAGGGTTACGGCCTCCAGTAACAATGCCACTGTCAGCAAAATTGACTAAACTAAACTAGCAACAGTCACGATACAATCATTAAATCAACCAATCAGTCCAACGTTCATACTGTTAATCGATAAATCACCTACCCAATCAACCAATGAATCAACCAACAAACAAAATAAATAGAAGAAAGAAAGAGCAGAGCCGACCTGATATATATATATATATATATATATATATATATATATATATATATATATGTATATATATATATATATAATATCATACTTGCAGATAACTATGACTTCTTCAGACTTCGAATAAATTGTGTAGACTTACACAAGCAGCATTATTGTTCAATCAAGGTATTTATTCGGGGAAAGGGCGATATAATTATTTGCTGGGAAAGTAAGATACGTTAAGAATTCACATGCACTTGGCATTTCAGTATTATATCAAACTGACAATACCTAAACATTTATTTCGACTAAGTTTTTACCAGAATAATTTACGATATTTATGTTACATGAAAGAATTTCCTAATATTTATTAGAACTGCAGGTTCATTCTTTTCTGCAATGTCTTGGAGATACCTCAGGACCTGTTAATTGTGAATGATCTATCCACAGAACGCAATTTCCATATCCTAATCCACAATATATTCCACAATATTTTCGTTATGTACTTCATTATGTGTTCATATAGCTGATACACAAGCCAAGTTTAATTGGTAATTTCAATGTTTCTTCAAAGGAAACAATGACCAAAGTATGACGCATTTCATTTTAAAAAGTGAACCTTTTAAATGAGCTCATTTGCCGCTGTATAAATTAAATTATTTACAAAAGGTTCATTTTCTCTATTTATTTATCCTCTTTCTTTCTAGTTAGTGGAGCATGCGCGTCCAATGAAATTATACTCTGAAAAGCTTAGTGTTAAGTATAAATCAAAGATGGATTTAAAGGTCACTGTCCACCTATATTGTAAAACGTGTGATATTATTATAGTCATAAACAAAACGCATTTGTTATGTATGTACACCATACAAATGTTTAATTAAACTTAAAAATCTGCTTTTTTAAATGAAAAAATTATTCGGCAATCTCCTTACACGGTACAAAAAAAATTGATTAACATATGCTCATTTGAAAATAAAATGAAAGAAACTAACCTTGCATTGTTATCATTTATTCCTTGTTTTTTCGTCATGCAAAATGTATTAAAGAAAAAATATCTCCACGAACTACGTATATGTAGGGGATACCGGCTTGCGTATGCATCCTTACTGTAGTGTGTATCGCTTATGTCAAATAACAAAATCGCAAAAGAGACGAAAATATCACCCGATTGCTTGAAGGCACCTGCCATTCACGCATGATAAGTTACAAGGTGCAAACTGACCACGATTGTATTGTATCCAGGTTAACTATACGACGGTATCTCACAAATAAAAATCATTATTTTTAAATACATTCCCTGTGAGTGCAAATGATAATCTTTTCGCTATCATGGATTAAAACAAAAAGTGTTATTAAAGCAAGTTATTGTTATTTATACTATTTGCCCTGCAAACATCAATTATGATTACATATGGCAAACAAATAAAAGCCCGGGTGATGGATAAACACAACTGGCAGCGAGCAATAAACTTGCTTAAGCTTATCGACAGGATATCAAATACAAAGGTTATTTTATTGCAAAGCAAACCAACCCTGGAAACTGACTTTGGTATCTTTTAAGTGTGCCGATTTTTTCTTATGAAGTCGGCCGACATAAGGAAGCCAAATTTGGTTCCTTTGGATTCTTTTAAGTGTGCCGATTTCTTTTTTTAAAATAAAGTCGGCCGAGATAGGGAAGCCAACATTCATTCCTTTTTAACGGGAATTTTCAAAATAAATTGAAACAATAGAACAGTATTGAAAGCGACGCGATCTAGTGCGTCGCCCACGCATATAGATATAAGGCTGAACAGTAAATTAGTTTTCAGTAGTTTCATCTAAATGTTCCCTATCCATAGTTTACAGTGTTTTAGTTTTCGGCAGAAAGCATGTACTTAGTCTTGTGGGGATAAATGTACGTCATTTCCGATTGGCGTCCTCTATATGTGGGAAATCGTAGCTAAGGGGAAGTAACAGCGTTGTGTATGTCTTTTTCGAGTAATTACATTTTTATTTCTTCTTTACACGTGATAATTGTTTTGTTCTTTTTGTGCGAGTATAACGACTTTTAATCATGTAATGCAGATCTGATGTAAACAGAAAAATGTTGGAGTATGGCCAGTGACCTTTAATAGTTTTCCCATTGTATGTGCAGTTTCTTATTTTTGATATCACAACGTGTTACGTGTCACTTTATGTGATTCTGATTTGTCCAAATAAGTCCATGATATTATTGTATTTGTTTATTACTTGGCTGCGATCGTGTGAAAACTTTTTTAATCCTTCCTTCTGGAACTTTTTGTTTTCGCTATACATTTTGGAGGCCATTTTCTGACTCATGTTACGAAAAGGAATTCGTGGAAAATGGTCTCGTCTGTCTGACTATGACCAATTTACCCCCACATGTGCTTGTTACGTCATGTATGAGATATCATCATATGAAAATGGCGTAAAACCCCAATACAAGAACAAAAACAACAAGTAAAGCTAAGGGTATTGCTCAGTTGACGCTGGAGTTGGGGGGGGGGGGTAAACCTGTAACATGAAGTCAACCCTATATGCTAGCGTGGTTTAATTGTTAACATATAGAAGTAAATAAACTCACCCTGTTCACAGAAGGACGTGGACATAAACCAGTCTCCCAACAGACAGAAAATCACGCCATATTTACACGGTAAATATGTGACGCAATTCCGACTCGAAATGAAGTTTGTTGATGCCTTCTGTAGTCTACTGTTCCAAAGCAAATACTGCAAATATCTGGATACACTACAGTAAATACGGGAATTTCGGCACCCAGCAATCCTCCTCTTACAAAAATATCGCAGCAATGTACTGTTTAACTTGAAAGTGACACTTAAGGGTAAACATGGATCGTCTACTATATTCCTACAGGTACTGTATTAAACAATATTACATTACATGCATGGGACATTGTGTATTGAAAATTATTTTGTCTGCGTAAAATGTTCTGTTTATTCGGAAGGACACTTTTTCTCTTATTGTTAATTTGTAAAATGTATGATATACGTTTAAACGTTAGTACTTGTTCAACATTGTCTGAGACAATTTTTTACGCATAACAAATTAAAGGTGCAGCGTCTCGGTCAAAATCAGCATAAATTATTCGTTATTTGGTCTTTCTAAATAATATCAGACTGATATAAAAACTATGTGTTAATAATTTAATATTAAATTTATGAGACTAGTTCAATAATGTCCAGATTTTTCGTGCCTTGGCTCGCAAAAGCTGGACATTACTCTACTCGTTTCATAAATTCAGAATTAAATCATTATCCATTTGAGATCCCCTATTTATCTTATACAGTCATATCATGTAGATACCAATTACAAACCAAGGTTTCTGTCACCAAAAATATTGGATTGGTAGAAGCGTTTTTACATAATTAAGGTGATGGCAATTTTGGCTTAGTATGGATCCTAGAAATAAGTTACACGTATTAAGGTGACGGCAGTCTTGGCGTAGTATGGATCCTAGAAATGAGTTACACGTTTGTAATAGAGGATCTATTAATGGCGAGGAGAATCCTGCCGAAATATAACATCCATCTCTTGTGCAACAAATATGCACATATGTGTGCATTTGTATATATGCAAACTAAATATGTCAGGGTGACGACATGTGAAAATGATAATAAATGTGTATCCTGATACAATATGTAACTCTTCACTGAGAAAAACGAGTTTTATACGCCCACTACGCACACGCATACACAGAGATACGGAAACGCCTTGGACAGGTAAAGCAATTTGAAAATTAAAATATTTTCGTCTAAGTAATTATATTGTCACATGCATGATTATTTAGTATGTATACCGAATTTCATAAATATCAAGAAAACATACACGAAAGTATGCAAGAAAGCCATGAGGTCATAAATAAATATCTCAGTAAACTTTCAAACATTCAGTTAAATATGTTATGTATATTTAATTTGTGTTCTTTGTTGGCTTATTTCAGTCATTATATGTTATGTTTATCTGTATTTTGTATTTGATCTCTGTCCAAAATCAAGTTAGTGGTGTACCTGACCCGTGATATTGATTTTGTAATTAAATATTACGTAGTTAATATTTCTCTATAAGTACAAATTAAATGTTCATAGCATTATCATTGAAAGTAAATATCTTTCCTTCCATCTAAATGTATCATATTAGTTTTCCACTTGAAAATTCCTAAACTAGTTGACAAATTTGAATGTTTTAGAAAGGAGACTGTAAGTTCTCTTTAAATTTTCACTTTGTATTCTTGGGAAATAAATTATTTGTTGAATTTTACAAAACTTGTTGGTTTTGGCTATTTTCTGTTACTTAGTTTAAGACCATAGAGTCGTAACACAGACTGTGCATCATTAATTTTGGAAATGTTTTGAGACAGAATACTCAGAATGATATCAACTACTAAACAATTACCATAACCTCAGAAAACTGGATAATTTATACATACATTTTCGGCACAAAATTGCAGGATAAATTAACTTTATCTAAGAATTAAACAATATTTTTAACTAAAACTACTGGATGAGATAGAGACATAAACTCTGTGTGTGTGTGTGTGTGTGTGTGTGTGTGTGTGTGTGTGTGAAGGTTGCACGATATTGTGCCCCCCCTGCCCCCCGCAAAACATGCATTTGGAACATTTCCCAATAAACAAAAGTAATTTTATGAGGATGTTTGGCCATTAACGTACCTGGCTCCTCCCCAGCAGTCACAGGGTTTTTTGCTTGGGCTGTTGCTGCGCCACTGATATAAATATTTTCTGATGGCATGTAAAACGATACTTTTTTACTGCACCGGTACGTCGGCAGTTTCCGACAGTAAGAAATGTACGGAAATGTCCGAATAATGTTGTTACAATTTTAATATTAACTGCATATTTCCAGTTTATTACAAAATAATTCAGATTTGTTCCTTTGCAAGGTAGTTAAATTTTAAAACATTTTTGCAATTATGATATTTTAATTGCATGATTGATATGTGTTACTATGGCAACATGGTGGTTGAATGAGATGTTGTGGAAGACATTTGGACCTAATTTCAAATTTGGAAAAATTTCAGATTTTAAAGTATTAGGTCTCCACGTTCTTAAAATAAGTAATAGAGAAGAACGAGAAGCAATAAGCTTTGCAAAATTCAACAAATAATTCATTTACCAGGAATACAACGTGAAAATAAAGAACGTACAGTATTGTGAATTAAATCCCAAATAATCCTTGAAGTACTAACGCAAGTCCTAATGAATATAGTTCTAAATAAATTTTAGTGGTATTCCAAATATTTCCACGCTAAAGGTGTTGATGTGCTGCAGTGGCCTGTAGCCACTAATGTACTAATATAAGAATGGTCTGAATTGTAACGATGTGGCAACAGTTTTTGTTAAATCACAGTAATATAATCCAAGGTTTTCTTGTTTGAAGTCACTATAATTCACAGTTAATGTCTCTTTCTAAGAATATTATAGAATACTTTGTATTTCCAGAGAAGAATAATTTGAATTAAATAATTCCAGCCCAAATCAAGCACTGAACACAACAATGATTATGCTTCAAGATCTTATAGCAGTTTCTAGATAAACAAGATTATATAAAAATTAAGGATGCATTCGAGAGACCCGTTCCTGAACAAGAAGATCACATTACTGCGTCAGTCGAACAATGAGAACGTTGCGCGCGCGATCACAGCTCTCGAATTTGTAGAACGCACTACAATATGGCGGCTCTGAACGACACTAAGGTCTTACTGCCAATTTGTGAAGAGGTTTTCGCGATAGAAGGAGAAGAAACTAACTTAGTGTATAAATTTGACGATATTATTTTGCTTGGCATATTAGCTCGGCGAGATGATGTGGCCAAAGTGAAATCCTTTGCTGAGGAAAATTTTCCTAATATGCATGACCACGAGTTCCGTCGACATTTCAGGATTGGGAAAACTGTTTATAACTTGTTATTGCCAGAGTTTGCGGATGCTTTGGTCAGGAAAGACGGAGGACGGGACGCAGTTTCTCCCGCTAAACAGCTGCTAGTGTTTCTGTGGCATATTAGTAACTTAGAAAGTGTTAGAGAGACTGAGAACCTATGTGGTATTTCCCCTAGTACTGCCCAAGGCTGTATTCATTTCGTCGCCAAGGTTATTGCAAACAGTGCTAACAAATTTATTAAATGGCCTGATCATGGCCGCCGTTAAGAAATTGTGGCTTCTTTTCAGGCTGTCAGTGGTATTCCTGGTGTTGCACGGGTGACTGATGGCACACATATTCGATTAGTCAATCTTGTGCTGGGGAAAGAGACTATATTAACAGAAAAGGCTTCCCATCAGTACAACTACAAATTGTTGTATACAACAGGATGCTTATAACGGATGCATTTGTTGGATGGCCAGGATCAACACATGATGCAAGGGTTCTCAGAAATTCCCCTTTGTATGAGAAAGCAGAAAACAATAACATCTTGAGGCAAGAGTTTCTAGTCGGAGATAGTGCGTATCCTCTAAAGATATGGCTACAAACACCTTTCCGGGACGATGGCCACTTGACTGCTCAACAACGGAGATACAACAGAGCCGTATCAGGAATCAGACAAACTGCAGAAAGGACCATTGGTAACCTAAAGGGTCGATTTAGGCGTTTGACTGTACTTCACTGTATTAATGTTGAAAAAAAATTGTAATCTTGTTATGGCAGCATGTGTACTGCATAACTTGTATATTTTAACAGATGATGATATCCTCATTTTCATCAACAAGGAAGAGGCAGAGGATACAAATCAGTATTGTAACATTTTTCAAAATGCAGTAATAGGAGAACAAAGGAGAAATCTGCTGCTTAACTTATTCTGAACTGAGATCGAAGCTTAAGTCTAATCCATACATATAAATAAATATGATCAGGTATAGCTGACCTATGTGCATTGAGAACAATTATGCGTGTCTGACAACAAAAAGTAACTCAGTGGCTCATCATTATATTTAGTTATTACAGGATAAGAGTAAGACTATTGATTATTTCTGTTTTGAATAAAGCACAGTTGAGCTGTAATTGTCATGAGGTGATATAAAGTTGTCTTATAACCTCACGAGTATGTTTCTTTTGTAGTTACCTATCACTCTCAGTGGCCTAGCAAGAATTTCGGAGTGCCCACCCACCCACCCCCAACTAAAGGCTGGGGACCCCACAAATAAATAAGGTGTTTGTTTAGAAGTTAGGGTGCCCACATAATCTGGGCCTCCAGCTTGGGAGGTTGCTACACCACTGATCACAATCGTATACAAAAATGTGGTTTCAATCCATAAAGCCCTGCAACAGTTATTGAGCAGAACAAAATTCACAGTATAGTGACAAGATGGATGCACACTGGTAAAACTGTTTGGTCTCACCATATAATATGGTGGTGCGGCTACTTAAATGGTGGATAGACCTGCATAAAAATGTATGGTCATACTATAGAATATGATGGTGGGAATACATATCATGCTTATTATACCTGTCTGCATCTTTTCAAAAATATAAACCTTTACATACAAATTCTCATAATGTCATTGGTCTTGTCTTGTGATATGAAACATCCAAATTAACATGTAGTTTTTCTTGATACTAATGCGGTCAACAAAGTCAGTTTATGATTTTAAGACCCACATTTGGTATAGATTAACGAAAATAACAATGATTGATGGATGTCATATATAATTCAATATAATCTGCAACTGCCTAAATGAATACAAGACAGAGAAATAGTTGCCTTTTCATATTTTATTGCAACAAAATAAATAACATATAAGATGTGCCAAAAAGTATTTCAATTACTGCTATCTGAAAAATGAATAACACTAAAAAAAAGTGTAAGGTTCAAGTAATTTTCTGAACGTAACTTAAAATTGCTTTCACATACACATGTTATCATAAGAGGCTGCAATTGTCAAATGAATTCTAAATTGTAGGTCTCTACATAAATTAAATGCAAATTCAAAAAACAAAACAAAATCTCATATTTTGGATACCTTTCCACATGGACTTGTAAATAACAATCAAAAAACTATTGCAAATGTAAGAAAATCTGCAAGGACCTGTCTGCATGATTTGAAAGCCAACAGGAAATGAAAATAAAATGCAGATATCTCAAATTGACTAGTATCTAAATGAAACAATAACTTGTGTTTCATTGCAAATAAATGAAAATAATGCACATTAGAAAATGCAAAATTGTTAAAAAAAAATGAACCTCTTTCCAATATATTTAATATAAAGAAGACGTCGTCGTCTGTATCCTGTGTTCCGCCAATAATGTATAGTAAGGAAAATGAAAGATCTGTAATTAGAAAACAATGTATTATAATATTTGGGTGGGAAGTATGAACATTAAATTTAAGTCCCCTACTTGATTGAAAAATATTTAAAATTTTTGCATCCTGATTATCTTGAGGTAAATGAACAAAATTCCAAGTGGAATGTAAATCCCAACCTTTCTCTCCTTTCCCAAGGGAATGAAACAGTCGATTCAGTAAACATCTTCTTTCTTGCACTGTAGAAATAAAACTATCACGGATAGATGGAACCCATCTCTATAACCACTCACTATGTTGTTTCAAAAATTCCAGAACAGAGTTTCCCTTCCGCTTTTGCTGGCCAGCAACTTTCTTCATTTTAGGAACAGGAGGAGCTACTGACTCAGAACCGGAACTGTCACTTTCCAAGTTTGTATCTTCTTCACCCTTGTCTTTACAGACTGACAGATCTGTAGAGGATGCATCAGAAGATGACGACTGACCTGATGAATGCAAAGGAAATGTTGGTTGGGTACTTGGTTTGTTGCCAAACAACTGATTCATTTCTCCGAAATATTTACAGGTTTTTGGATATTCACCTGTTTTAGAATTGTGATCCACAGTTTCCATGTAATTTCTTTTCAGAGATTTCCATTTGTTTGAGCACTGGCCACCATTCACAGTATATCCTTGTTTTTCCATTTCTGCTGATATTGAATTTCATATCTGAGCATGTATTTTGCTCTTTTTGAAGAGCTCATCCTTCTCTAAGCGTAAAGCAAACAGCAAATCTGTCTCTCCAGATGTCCAGACCTTGGCTGTTTTCTCTGAAGGAAAAAAAAAAAGCCTAAATAATTTTCACTGTTACCCCTGACTGTTCTGCTATATGAAGAGCATATTGAACATCATGACTGTCAACCAGAGTGCACTGAAAGCTTCTAAGAGAGATATTAAGAATTGCTTCATAAGTATGGGTACTGAGTTTGATTCCAGTTACATCCAAATGTTGCAACTTTGGAAGGCTTGCTGCTGCCTCTTGAACTGCTGTTGCTGAAAGATAGTTGAATGATAAATAGAGGTATTCAAGGTTTTTGCTGGCTTTTAGAAAATTCAAACTGCTATCTACAATTAAATAGGAGCTCAAGTCAAGTACTCTCAATGCTTTTAATGCAGACACAAATGAAACATCATGTACTGGGCAACTTTCCAAATACAATTCTTCGAAACTAAGAGCACTTTTCAAATTTTGTAAATGGTTATTAAATTCCTCTATGTCAGTGCATATTATCTGGCTTAATAAATTCAAGACACGAAGAGAAGAGCATATGCGAAGACTTAAATTCCAGTATATCCATGTTTATGTTTACTACATCTTCAAATATCACTTCTTGTACCAAATGATAGCATTCAACTATCTGTCGTAGACGATTGTTGATGAATATAACAGTCGTAAGCAAATCGTGGACTCCAATGTATTGCAGAATCCTAACAAGTATTTCTATCTGCAGGCTCAATAAACCTACAAAAGAAAACATTGTTGAGATGACTCAACAAATAAATATTATTTATTGACAAAAGTGGTGTTGTTCAAAAAGGACAAGTTTAAAGGTCAAAGTCATTTCAGGTTTATGCTACACACTTCCTTTTATTTTGTACAAAAGTATTACATAATTTAATGTCAAAGAAACTAACCAGATTGCTATGATTTTTTGACCATATAATAAGTGAACCCATTAAGCTGAAATTTTACTTTATTCCCAAACTTATCTTGACATCTATATTTTGACATACCATTGTTTGATAGCTCAACATCAGCATCAGGTGACATGTGATTTCTAGCTGTAGATTTGAGACTAGTAGCTGAAGATTTCCGACAAGTCCCAGGGCCCTGTGATGACATCACCTCATGCAAGATTTTGGCAGCAAAGCTGCTGTCTGCAAAGTATAAATAAACGCATAATAAATGCAATGTTTCAAACGGTAATTCTAGCAGTCTATAATTCTTACTAGTTGCCAGAACAGGTATCTGGAAATTCCTCTAAAAAAATCCATTTAAGTGCATTGAACTGTAACAGTAGTATGAGAAGATGACGATCCTGAACCAAAAGAGGATCCTAGATCAGAAACCTCCACTCACACCTGCCGAATTTGGAGAGGTGGAAAGAGGTTCCCGAACCTTAGATTTATTTCTATTTAAACAATAAAATATTAACATAAAATGTCTTATTATTTGCCATCAATAAGAAATGTTGGATTTGATCTAACAAACAGATTTTTTTTTAAAGATTTAATTCTTTTAGATCAACTTCAAAATATACTGGCATAAAACCTAATATAATAAGCGATTGTATTAATTGGTCATCATTTATCAGTCAAATATGGATCAGTATGGTTATTCGCAACTGAAAAAGACGAACGACTAAGAGATTGGGCAGATGATCCAATGTCATTTATTGACAACATGGTTGATGCTTTATTTGATAATGATATTTCTAAACATCTAGTACTATAACTTACAGAACAATTTTTAATTAGATATATAAATTACTATGGATATAATGGAAATAAATAGATTTGATGAAGTAATTGACATGCTATCAGGTTTTGAAATTACCAACGATGACATAGATGATTTCATGGAATATCTTGACAATATTTTCCACGTTGTTACAATGGAGCCAATTTGCTATGAAAAACCATATTACATTAACAATTTTCTGCTTATATTTTATTTGCCGAGCGAAATTGTTCAAAGATGTTTAGCTTTATTTTACTACAGAGAAACTGGAATTAATCGACCGGCGGATATGCAACTTATGAGAGATGTTGTAGATATTATTAATAGCAATCCGGAATTTTAAGTTACTTTAGGTGAAATAGAAATTATGATTTTATCGAAGAGTTTAGATATCGAATATATTTCACAAAAAATAAACAGCAGCAATGATAATCGGTCTACAGTTCCACAGGGTCCCTTCATCACCAGTAAAGCCTTTACAATAAGGTCCTAAGAGTCCTACATTGATGCCTTTCTTATGGCACTCTTTATTCATTAAGGTCTTTCTTATGGCCTACAGGCACTCTTCATTGGTTAAGGCCTTTCTTATGGCCCACAGGCACCATATGAGGCTTTTTTGACCGGCGAACATTCTTTCTGAATGTCCTTTGTTGGGTATATTCCCCTTAGAGAGGTCACAAAGTTACGAACTTTCATCACCCCGCTGTTTATTTTTGAGGGGTTCCAATTTACCCTGGCGAAAACGCATTTAGATTTAATATACACCTCCCCCAAATCAAACCCCGGGGCGAGTGCAAAACAGCGCCCACCACGTTGTTTAACGTGATGAGAGGTGTACATTAATCTTTTGGGGCGCGGACCCCCCCCCCCCGATCTTTTATAAAAATTGACATTCCAGGGCCTATCCATCGACAAGTGTCTGTTATAGGAACCGAACCCCAGTCTTTGAGTATGAGAATCCAACATTCTAGCACTGAGCTATGACATTCAGTTATAAATATACGTTTGAGAAATTATTATATAGTTACCTAACAGAAAATTCCTATGCGATTAGCATTACATTTTATTTTAAAAAACGTTATTATAAAACGACAGTGCTTTATACATTACAGACAGTCTGGAAAATTATAAATACTCTACATCACCCAAGCCTAACAAACCTGTTTCATTGATACAGCGCCTTATTACAGACAGACTTATACGCAGTCTGAAAATCGATAAACGCTCTACATTCCGCCTTTGCATTGTCCCAAACTACCGAGGAAATCAGCTATTGTGTCAAAATCAATATAGAACACCTGTTTCACTATGGCCTTATATAAAAACATATTATTTCTCATTCTAAGGTTTTAAAATTACTATATCATTTCTTACCAGATGATTTTCATTGATACAGCGCCTTGCAGACAGATTGTCTGGAAATTAACAAATGCCCTGCATTAGCTACAATATATGCTATGTTTGATAACCACAGACGATTTACGCTATCTGCAAGACAGTATTATCTCCCTTTAAAAGCACAAATAAGACAGACAGAGTTATATTTCTTCTCCAATAACTAAAATTTCAACATTTGCTATCAGAAATAATTTATTATCATGATCATACAAATAAAATTTAATTTTTCCGCTTACTTTTCGATGACATTCAAATAACTCTGTCATTGCTATCTTACTGAGAAGATATTTACTGTCTTTTACAAAAACCTTCAACCGGTCTAAGTCTATATTAATTTTTGTATATTGTTCCTGGGTGATCGGATCATGAAAATTATTGTATTTTAGTATAAGGTCGCCTCGCAAATTTTCAAGATAATCAAAATATTTACTGTCATCTGATTTGATAAGCGAGAGTTGAATTCTATCAAATTTACTAAAACAAATACCTGAGATTTCATCATTAAGTTCAAATGATAATTGCTGGTTATTAACCATTATCTTTTTGATTTTACTATTAACTCCATCGACTAATGTTAAATTTTCGAACATTATTTCTAAAGTTAGACAAAATTAATTAAAGATGTCACTGCTGGTACTGGTATAATGTCCAATAGCTAGTGTATTAATACCATCCTTACAATATCTCTTATCGTCAAAATTACTTAGTCCACGTTTTATAATAGTATCTGTTTCAATTTTGTGATGATTTGTTCTGATAACATTTGTCTTAATAAAACTGACATTATTGTTTAATGCTGCTTTAAAATCATCAAATTTCATACATTTTTTTACGTACCCACGAGGAATATCTTTTGCTTTTTTTTGTCAGTTTATTGTCATCCAAAATTGCGGCATACATTTTACTTCTTAGCCCGATAAATTCCCTAACTGGCACAAAAAATAAACCCATCATTCATTTTGCCAGTAACTTTTTTATTTGCATCATCATGAAACCCACTACTTTCTGGATAATCTGATAAATCAAATAGGTCACGGTGTTTATAAATATCTTGATAGACATCTTCACATTTTATATTATAAACTAGCGAGTCTGTATCAGTAAATAACAATTCCGAATATGGCCACTGCTTTTTGGCAAAATGATAGTGAAAATCGTACATTAGTCACTTTGATATATCAATTACAGCTGCACCAACATATATTGGTTTATTTAACTTTAAATTTGTCTTTCGTCGTTGTATAGCAACAAGATTTTCATTAAATATTTTCATACTGACAAAACCATCATCATTAACTAATTTATTCTGCTATTTATGTCATTTACAATTTCAATATTTACTCGCCATCTGATAATCTCTATTGTCTTACCGATCACCGAGTTGTTCATTAACTTGAAATAGTTTTTCTCAAAGTCAGTTTTAGCCACAGCACGACGTTTCGTATTTAAGTCCACATAATTTGACATCCATCTCGATTGATTAAATTTTAGTACGCGATGAACTTTTCTCGGAATTAGTCCAGCATCTACTGCTTGTTTTATATTTTTATTATGTATCACGTAATTTCTTTTATTTAGCAAATTTGGAACTAGCTTATTAACAATCGAATTTTTTGCTGTTGTCGTTGCTCGTTGTTCAGGTGATAGTAAACTGTAATCTATTATCATACACTCTGCACAAAATGGGTAGTCGTTATGTACATCATGTAACGAACTAGGATAATCTAGATCAACTTCAACAAAGTATGAAATATCTTCTGGAATATTTTTTTCAGTTTCTTTAAGAAATTGATCTGGAGTTATCCAATGAAATCCACTGCAAGGCATTGGCTCTGACATTGCATATCATATCCATACAAATTCACACAGTCTAGATAAATAATATAATTTGATGGGAGACTTTTATTATACTTTTTCAGATATTTATTATTAGCTACTGCATATTTTTTTGTTATAACGTTAATTCCACCTCTGATACCTTTTTCAATAAAATTAAACATATCAACATCTGTCAAGAGATCCAATTCTATCTTATTTGTTTTTAGTAGAGCGTTCCAGGACAGTCCCGGAGCGGAATAATAGCAGCAGGGATCTAATCCATAATTTTTATGACTAATTTGACGAAAACTTTCAAAAACATCTGCTAGTAGTAATACATCTGTTTTCAAATATAAATCATGATAATCACCAAATGTTTTACAACTAAATTTATTCCAAATATCTTGTGCATATTTGTACTCGTCATCTGTAATATTTTCATTTTTGAGTTGCGAGTAAACTTTATCTTTATCAGGAAGAGAAGTTTCGTTAAATCTACTCCAGTCGTCGAGATGCTCATACGGAAAGATACCTTTTTTCTTTGTCAGATCTACGTAGTTTTCACCAAAGCTACTTTTTAGATTAGCGGAACTGCTGACGGCGCTTGCAGCGCTGTTTACAAGCTCATCTAATGATGCTGCCATAAATTGCAGACTGTCAATGAAACGTAATTTGCCAAGCGTGACTGACATATACTTTTTAAAATTGTTTGGGATACATTTTATTGTATTATTTAATTTTAGTTTAGATTTAATTTCTTTATTGCCAAATGCTTCTACAATGATATGACTGTCATAACCTCGATAGTTATGTAAAACTACAGAAATAAATTATGGAGCATGAAATTTTAAATTGCAACTGTTATCAGCTGCTCCTCGATATTGACCAGTTAAATGGCAGTGATCTCGCACCTTTTGTTCAGACAGAGGTTTTTCGCAGATATGACAATTAACTGAATTATCAAAATCAAGTTGTTGTTTGGATGTTATTTTTATTGGAGCTGTTTTGAATAATTTGTTAGAAATCTTATTAGCTTCCTTTATTAAATTTTTTAGTAACCACACGGCCGGACTTTCAGACTCTACACTTTTACATCTGTATAACTTTACTGGACTTGAAAAATTGTCATTAGCACAACAAACTACTTTATAAGCTGCTCCACAAGGGACATGTTGCTGTATATTTTTCTTGTACTTGATTTATTCGGGTCATTTTCTGCACCGGCCACAGGAACAAGTAGACACTCAAAATCAGCATAAATAACAAACGGGATACTTAGCTTATGATCATAATTTTTAAATTTTAACACTTTTTCTTTCTCTCCTGGCATGGTTATTCTTTGAAAGTTGACACAGTATTTGAGATGTTCTTGCAGTTTTTCATCTTTAGAAAAACCTTGTAAACATCTGTAACAGAAATATTTCTTATTTTTATTTTTATTATATTGTTGCCAACTAGGCCATTAAAGTTTTTATCAAACAATAATGTCCTCGATAAAATAATAAATTTATTGACTTTTGTGTAGCATTTTCTGAGATATAACTCGGGTAAACATTTTCTTTATCATCTAGTCCTAAAACATTTACTGAAATATTGTTTTGTTTTTCAAACTTTGGTATTTGATTTTCTGCCACTGGAAAAGTTATTCCACTAAAATTTAGCTCGTCTTTGTACGGCAGATATTTTTCAACCCGATCGCTGTGGTCACTCTGAGGATGTCTAGCAGATAAAATTGCCCAACGGTAGCATTCGCTATCATTGCTTCTGACATTTATATAACATTTTTTTGTTTTAAATTTTTTGAGGGAGATCAACGTAAGAACTACCACGAAGTATGTTATATTTCATTGTGTGAAATAAAACTTCTTTTATCATTCCAAATTTCCAGCCGATCCTGATGCAGTAAATTCCTCCAATTTTTTATTTATTTCTTGGTGTATTTCATCTGCGACAGAGGAAATATTTGTTCCAGTTAATATTTTTCGTGATTTAGCTGTTAGATATGGTTCTGAAATTTCGCTGTCGAAATTAGTATTTTCAAAAATTATGTCAATTATATCTTTTTCGATTGCATGTAACTTTTATAAAATCATACGATACTGAACTATTAGTTTGATACTTTTGTGAGCTGCAAGTTCTTTTGATATAATTGGTTGTAAAAGATGAAATAAATTTGTGGAGTTAAAATATGCTAAAACATTTTGATAATCAAATTTGTAACTGTTATGATAACCAGAAAATGCCGTAGCAATTTTTTCTGCTTTGATAATGCTCTTCTTGGGAATATCTCGCAATTTTAATATTATATTATATAGTATTTTTATATTTAATTGATTTTTACGTATTTTTTCAATTAGAGATATAAAATACTTACAGTATAATGACAGAAAATATGACAGCAAACGAGCAAGAATATTATCATGTTCACCTAAAATACAACTTATATGCTGGAAATATGTTAGGTTCGGATATTCAAGTAAAATATCAAAAACCTTTTGGAAAAGCAACTCCAGCTGGAATGATAATAAGTGTAAAAGGTGAAAATACAGATAGAATTGAAATGTTTAGAAAAGATTTTATCTATACTTTGTTCTGCGGAGAAATTCCAACTGGGCAAAGAGTCTATAGAGTAAACGGTGCAATTACTGATGACAATATTGAGAATTTATCATTACAAAACAGATTTCAGCCCCATCTAATATATGATATATATGAGGCTAATGATCGAGGAATTATACGAAATATAAGAACAAAACAAGTGTTAGGAAATTTGCAAAAATAGTGGATACCTGTTTGTGACGGTTCGTGGAACTTAAACATATTTTCTTAATTATTACAGTCGCAGTTTTGTTTATGAAACTTTTAATGGCTCTATTTCAAATAATTTAGTTATTGACCATATTAACAAACTTATAACAGATAATAGAATTGAAAATTTAGATCTAGTTACATCTCAAGAAAATACTAAGCGTGGATCAGGTGGTGTTAATAATTTTAAAAATCCCAAAAGATCAATTCAATAGATCTTGAAACTGGTGAAGAAATGAAATTTAAAGCAATTTATTCAGCTGCAAAATATTTTAAAATTGACAGCAAATCAATAAAAGAAGTAGCTGACGGTAAAACTAAATCAGCAACATCAACGTCAACATTTGATAGATTTAGTTTCAAATATGACGATTAATGATGTTTCTTTATTCTGTCTTAGTAAGACAATTATGGGCAAACATCAACATATCATCTCGATCAAATTTTAGTGTTATAAACGCACTATTTTCAAGTTTATTTTTTATGCTGCTGTTAGGAGAATTTTATCAGAATCACCTTGCGTTATAATAACATTAACCGAATAAGCACTTTGACCTGACAAACATTTTCGTACTGTCTCAGCTAGTTCTCTGTAATTTAGTATATCAACTTTCTGATGATATTTTACGTCAGGAGATTTTGTTTCGCTAGTCATCTTTTTATTATTAATTAGATAAAAATATATTATAATATGGATTTAATGAAGAGACTTGCTGATATTTATGCTGACGATAAAATCGCCAACGACAAAGTCGTCGACTACAATTTTATACCAAAATATAACTTAATCGCGGACAAATCTGCTGGTTACAGTAAAATTGATAGTTTATTTAACAATGACGATGAAAATGAAGCTGCTGACGTTGACAACTTTGTCGTTAGTAAACAAAATTACAGTTGACCGACAACTGGACGATATAATTTTAAGTATCATATTGCTAAAAAAAAATAATACAATTTAAATTTACTATTACAGAGCAACAAATATTTTGGCAACTTATAAAACCTTTTCTTAACGTAAAAATAACTGGCCAGCAAAGAAATATAAAATACGATTTTATATTTGTTAAAATATTTAATTTGATGCCAGTCGATAATGTAAGAAAATTACATTTAATATCGTCATGTAGACCGGTCAAATGCAAATCTGTGCTTATGAAGTACGAACAAATTTATAATAACATTATTCGATCACTTCGTGATTGAAATCGACTTAGTTGGTACCCAGCTATTAAATTTATCGCTATATCCTCTCCATTTAACTAACTTTCATTGCCTTTTTTTCTAATAACTTTTTCAATAACAAATATATCTTGTTCGGTTTTCTGAAGTTCTTGTTCATAAAAAACTACCAGTTATAGGTTCACCTGATAAATCTTTTAGCGCATAAGTCACTGGTATTGTTAAAAGTACTTTATCAACAACAAATACTTCTTCGTTCCAGTTTGGAGTAAATCCTTTTTAAACATTTTTTCGTCAGAGAAATTCTAACTTTATCACCAACTTTAAATTTATGTCTGCGGTATATATTTTCGTTTGCTAATATTGGATTTTTAATTGCATCGTTTGGCGACATTTTTATTCATCTGTTCTTCGTGTTATTATATTTATCAACAATTTTCTGTAAATTGTCAATATAATTATTTGTATTTTTAGCTGTCAAATATTTGTGAATTTTTTCGTTTAGCATATTTGCTAAAAACATCTACAACGTTAAAAAGATATCTTTTATTATTGTTAAATTCAGCTAGATTTGACACATCAACTAAATCTATCGCCCAGATATCGCCAACGGCATTTGCGACAACTTTACGTCGCGTAAACGTTTTGTTTTTTAGGTTTATGTAGCTCTGAGGCAAGATCATCATACAATTCCTTTTTACCGAGTCCAGATTTATATTTTGATCAAATAAAACCCTGCACCAACTTTCGGTCAACACTCTCTCACATATTTACAGGTTTCATATCACGAAGTTCGTCTAGCATTACTTTCTCGCAACCGTGCTTATCTTGTTCATTGTCCCGGTAGCAGATATCTTGATGCATTGCTATTGCATCAACCTGATTGTAAGGCTCTTGTCCTGGCAGCGGATTATCGTTCTCGTCAAGTTGTTTATCAAGAGGATTGTATGGTCTAGTATATTTATGGCCTGGCAATATCCAACTGCCTTTTGGTTTTTGGTAATTTGCCAATTAATTTATGTATATCTATACCTGTTCCAATTATTTCCCTGTTGTTGCATTTCTGACAATATTTTGCTCAAGACAGAGATCTCTATCACAATCGCACTTGCATCTCATTATTTATTTTATAACTGACAAATTATTCAGATTTATAATAATATTTTTTCAGATTTATAAAAAAAATTTCTTATAAATATTTTTTTTTCTCAGATTTATAAATATTTTTTTCAGTCGTCTACTAAAATAACCTTGTCACATATTCCAGCTCCTGTTGTTGGAGATTTCTTTAAAAACTTACCTTTTCTGTTTCCACAGATTGCACAAATAATTTTCAGCATTATTCTATTATGTTTTGTTTTTTCTGTTGTTTCATCTTAATTTTCTGTTTTAGTTTTGCACTTGAGACAATATGTTGACATTATATCAACGAGTTTATACAAAATTAATTGCAATCTCATCATTAGTGTGAGAAGGTTGCTTGTCAAACTGTTAAATACATTTTAAAAAATTGAATTTAGGTTCCAATCTAGAGGATTGGGACATTTGTTTTATGAACATTTATACAATAGTATCCACAAGCGGTTGTCCCAATTCGCTGTAGTTGATTAGACGAGTAATTTATATTTTTAAAATTTTTAAACATATATTTTTTTTTGAGATCGCTCGGAGGAAGTCCGAACGAGTCAAAATAATTGTTATCGTAAACAGCAACCCAGTGAATACCGGACCCATCGTCAAAGTCTTGTATATTGACTACACACGAACCACCTGATGGCATATTATCTAATTCGTCTTTAGAATATACTCCACGAAATCCGACAACGTCATCCAATTTTTCGAGTATATCAAAATTACTCAACGGCGATTGGTTCCTGGTAATGTCATTCCACGTCCGATTCCTAGTAGATTTGGAATTAGACTGCCCGCTAACCCTGCTAATAGCGGAGCGAAAGGAATAATTCCTCCTTGTTTTCTTGCCCTCGACGACTTTGTCTTCCGTGCTCGAGGACGTTTTGTTTTCTTCTTTTTGTTTTTTGGTTGTTGACGATTTTTGAACTGGCATTTTATTTTTTATTGTTACATAAAACTGGAACTAACAGCAAAGTCGCTGTGAGGAAGTCACTGACGACAGATTTGTTTGATACCATCGCCGGATACTGCTTTTTTAGTTGCTCCTGATACTGCCCCAGACGCGGCTGCTAGCCCTACTGTTGCTAGTACTGGCAGAAGTTTTGGAATTGCACTAGCTATTACAGAAAATGCTGGTCTGAGAAATCCGCCGTTAACCGCCATAGATTTTATTTGTGAAGTAGATAATTTAAGCACAAACGGTTTTCCCCGATCGTGTTTATTGATTTGCTGTCGAGTTAACATTACTTTTACTGCAGTCGTGGAGACCGGAGTCGTTGGGGATATCATTAAAGAATCAGGATTACGTTTGGCATTCGCTGCTAATAACTTTTTTATTTGACCTGCTGTTAGGTATATTTCTCTTGTGTATTTCGTTTTCATTTTATACTTGTTTGTTAGATTAAACTTGGACAGTCATCCTTCCCTTGGTCGCATCAATTGTCAAGAATCTATCACTGACAACTAGTGCATATACGTTATACGGATCAGCTGCATCTGGAGCTATACCAAGCGTCCAAGTGACTTCAATATCAACAGTCGACCTGATAACTTGTTCGGAAAGTTTTGAAACGTCAAAATAAAATACAGGATATAATGATCGAAATTCTTCTACTGATATCTGAGACCCACCGTCAGCGTCCTCATATTTTTGCATAGCCTCCATAAGATACATATACGGCCGAAATATGTTTTTAGTGGCATCATCAGCAAATTGCATTCGATTGCACGCTCGGGATATTGTCTAGAGTTTATTCTAACAAAAATTCGTCTGACACTTGGATTATCAAATACGGAGTTGTTCATTTCTTGGTCATTACGACGTGCCTGTCGTTTAAATACAACAAACAAATGTCGAGGTAATTGTTCGCTTGACGTAGTTGTAACACGCCATATGTAATCAGTTGTGTTAGGAATTGCTGTTTGATAAATTCTGTTTTGGTGGAAATATATCTTTTTCGTGTAAGCGGTTAATAGTGATTCGAGTTCCATTGTTTTACCCACCGACGGAACAACTCGTGGCATCCACAACGTTAATCTTGTAATAGCAAACTGACCTTCAGCCACTCCATCGGCGTGTATTATACAATCGTTTTGATCCGCCCGATCTAAAATAAGCGTGTGCTTTAGTCCTCGAGAAACTATGTTGTAATCACGGCAAAATCCAAAGATTGTGCTTAACGGAAGCATCATTGTTATTTGACGAGATCCTGCGGCAAATGCTTTTCTTTTAGCAAATCCCTCGTTATAACTTAACCGTCGTGCATTTCCAAATGCGCTTCTTATTGCAGCTGCTACTATAGTACCACCAGCTGCATTTGCGTTTAATGCTGCAACAGTATGTTGTGCAGCTGCATTAGCTCCAGATGGTGTTAGAATAAGTCTATTTTCAGCATCAGCATCAGCTAGCGCACCAGTTTTAAATTCACCTGAAACAGCTGTCCCGAATGAGGTATCTTTAAACCACATCATGTTTGTGGCCACAGATCTTGAGTAATCATCACTGAACGAGACTATATTTAGTATTGTACTCGCTATAGGCAAGTGCGTTGAAATATCTTCTACGGTTTGATTGGCTAGTTGATACCGTGCGCTCTTAAACAAACTTCAACCGTTATTTACAAGTGCAATTTCTGTGCCAGCTGCAATTGCTACAGCTGGATCATCCATCGTTATAATTCGACCACACACTTCTAACACTGCCTTGCGACAGTCGGTGCAGATTGGCCTTTAATTTTATCAGCAACCTTTTCACCCACCGCAGTTCCGGCGGCAGATGCAAAAGCTTTACCTGCGTCAAGTGCAATTGGTGCTACATTACGTGCAATTCCTGGAGCATTTTCAATAATTTTAGTAAATATATTTCCAAAACATCCACCTACAATTTGTCTCCTATAAACTTTTTTTGGTCTCATCTCTGCTATTGAATTAGGTTTACAAAATTTACGGTCATTGTTCGCGTAGGTGTAAGTAATATGTAACAATTTCATTGTTAAGGTCTATTTATCTACCCGATTGATCTGTTAGTTGCATTGTTATACTCGTTATTCGATTTTCAGGAGTTATTGGATAATATATTATTTGTCGAGGAGTAATTTGCATTAGTGACTCTGGTGGGACATCTGGTGAAAAACTATAGATCATTTGACCCTGGCTACCTCTAGCTGAGTAAGACCCTGATGCGATAGAACGATTAATTAATATTGTATTTAACTCAGTTATATTTACTGGCAGGTCACCGTCATATGTTATAGTTTGTTCTGTTGCTGATCCGTATTGTTTGCGAGCAAATCCTATCAACGACGCAATACTAGTTGCTGGTGAAAAATCGATTAACAAATTATTTTTTAATGTAATTCTAGCTCGTAGCGTATTATAGTTAGGAACCAGCTCAAAATTACCCGCAACACCAAAAGTGCCAATCAGTTCTTTTATCGTTTTATTAATATCAGTCACGTTATACGCTCCCTGTGGCATTTTAACTGATTCCCATGCTCCAGAATTAAATGTAAAGTCATCGTTAAAATATTTTTTTTTTACATTTGCCATTGAGTGCCACACTGTGGCAGAAATTAATTCGATTTCGTACTGTTTGTTCGAATCTAGTATTATTGGCGGATTATAGCAGACAGAAAAGTTTGCGCTGTCACTCGTTGTTTGTAATGAATCAAGTAACAATGTTGTTGACATTATATAAGATCGCCTCGATTAAATTAAATCGCGGTGTAAAATTTCATACTCGGACGATGTTAGTAATCCGCTCGACCTAAGATGATCTAGTATATCATAATTTCGTTGTCGATTTAAGTGCTTTCATTACCTGCTTCTTTAGATGATATCAATAGCAATAGTCTGTCAACTATTTCTGACGGGCCCCGAGTGGCCGAGTGGTCTAAAGCGCTCTCCGTTACGGATCATTGCCATCTCACCTCTGTCTGCGTGGGTTCGAGTCTAGGATTCGGCGAATGTGCATATGTGAGAAAGCTTGCCAGTAGCTTCTCGTGGGTCGGTGGTTCTTTCCGGGGATTTCCCGGTTTCTTCCTCCACCATTAATACTGGCCGCCATGTATAGCCTATCGTGTGCTGAAAAATGGCGTTAAGCCCCACAACAACAACAACAACAATCAACTATTTCTGCGTTTCATGTAAAACTTTTACGCCAGATCCGGTGGTCTCTATTTCGTTTGATAATCTTCTATCACGATTACGTTCATTATGATTGAATAATCTTCTGAAATACCAACCTTTACCATAACCTCCTTGTTTAGTTCTATACTGATGTGCTGTTTGACTTAAAATCGTAGCAATAATTTCCTCTCTCATTCTATCTGACATAGCTAGCATTTCTGTATCTGTTGTATTTGATGTAGGTTTTTTAATCGCTTCTTTAGCCGTAATAAAATCATCATATCTTTCCTTTAAAATTCTTTTGTAGTTTTATGTAATCATCTTCTTACCAATTTCCAATACTATTAAAACTGCTAAAATTTCTCCTGACAAATATTTTTCAGTAAATTCGTCATACTCATCATCATCTATTTTTTCTCTAGCTTTTTTCTGCAAAATATTATCTTTTTCTAAGAGGTATACTTTCTATAATACTTTCTTCTATCATTTTTTGTTGCTTAGATAATTCTTTAGTTTGTTCTGACACATCCTTTATCAACGTTTTTAACTCAGCTGGATTAACCGCCAATCTCGCTATCGCATGTTGAAGCGCAAGGGGATTGTTCAATAACCTGTCAAATTCATCCTGTCGTGCAGCGGGATCAGGAATATTTTTTACAAGTTCAGTTACAATTGTTTTGGTTTCTTCTTTCGATCTTTCTCCTAGTAAACCTAACAAGCTTTTTCTTGTATTTTTTTTTTTTTAGTTCTTCTGGAGATATTGTTGGCACTTCTGGTTGTTTGCCAAGTACTGCTTCGGTAGCTGGCTTAAAAACTTTGGCAGTTTCTTTTTCCGCTTGAACTTGTCCTCGGCGAGCTTCTCCCACTCTTTTCTTAAAAGCTGCTCGAGTTGTAATAAATTTCTTTAGTAATTTGATTCTTTTTTATGCTCGTCCGTTGTTTATTTTTTTATACGCTCTATAAAATTTGTCTAGAGAAATTTGTCAATACAACAACGAAACATCTTGGCTGGATCACGTGCGAGTTTATCAACTAAGAAAAAGTTATAGCTGTCTTTAGTTGCCTGATGATATAATTCAATAAATTTATCTTTTGTTACGTCGCCACATTGTTCGTTTGCAATATTTCTAACATCAACGTTGTCTAGTCCTGGAAATAATATAAAACAGCCAGGGGCCCCAAGTGGCCGAGTGGTCTAAAGCGCTGTCCGTTACGGATCATTGCCATCTCACCTCTGTCTGCGTGGGTTTGAGTCTCGGATTCGGCCAATGTAGATATGTGAGAAAGCTTGCCAGTAGCTTCTCGTGGGTCGGTGGTTCTTTCCGGGGATTTCCCGGGTTCTTCCTCCACCATTAATACTGGCCGCCATGTATAGCCTATCGTGTGCTGAAAAATGGCGTTAAGCCCTACAACAACAACAACAACAACAACAACATATAAAACAGCCACTATTTTGCCGAATAAATGTGTCAAAATTATAAAAACCTTGAGCGAGATAAATAGAATTACATTTCTTATTACGTGATAGTGAAAAATATGATCTTATTTTATTCATTTCTTCATTGTTTAGCGGAATATCATCAAAAACAGCTATCTTATGTTCATCTGAATCAAGTTGATTAACTGGAACAAGTTCATCTGGTTGTTTGATAATAAAAAATCTTCACCAGCCTCAAGATCATCATGAAGTTTGTTATTATATTCGTTAAATAGCTCATACTTATCTTGTTGTGGGTTAATTGTGTAAATATAAACTCGATCGTAGTTAAAATTATTGCCCAGCAGTAAATTCATAAGCAAATTTGTTTTTCCTGATCCAGTTCTTCCAACAATAAGACAATGACAATCTGGAAGTTCATTGTTATGTTTATGTTTCACCAACCGCCCTGTATAAAAGTTTAATATCGACGATTTTGCCATCGTTATTATACAATTTTATGTTATATAATTTACATATAAAAAAAAATTGTTAGACAATAAATAAATAATGAGCTATTATAAAAAATTTGGAACAACATTAGGAGATTCATCAGCTGTAAGTACAATAACAGACGACAACATTGATTTATCATGCTACTTTAAAAAATCTGACGATACGATGACAGGAAACCTATATATGTCAAATCAACGAATACTTGGTTTAGAAACGGAGTATCCACCAATAAATGTCGCTAATACACAAGCGGTGAGTTATGCACAACTAAAATTCGTCGACGATAACAAGTTGTCACTGACAGGAGGAACTTTAAGCGGTAACTTGAATATGTCAGGAAAAAAAAATTAGAGACCGGGTATCCGCCGGTAAACTTAAATCAAACTCAAGCGGTAAGTTACTTACAGTTGAAGTATGTGGATAATAACAAACTTGATAAAACCGGTGGAACGGTTACAGGTATTATTAACATGTCGAGTAAAAAAATTATTGGGTTAGAAACTGTATATCCGCCAGCAAATATAGATAACACACAAGCTGTAAGTTATGCGTAACTAAAATCTGTTGACGATAATAAACTTAACAAAGCCGGTGACACAATGACAGGTAACCTGTCTATGTCAAATTCAAAAATAACTGGATTACCGACAACCTCGCCACCAGCTAATGAAACTGATGCTATTAGTTATGCTTAGTTAAAAGAAGAACTTAACCCATATTTTAAGAAATCCGATGGACCATTGTCCGGCAACATAAACAAGAGAAATAATAAAATAACCACGACATATGTTCGAGTTAACCCTAAAGATCCGACAAATAAAGCGTATGTTGACAGTCTGTCTAGTGCTGTAAAACGAACCAAAAACAATGTTGGATATATTCCAACACTTTTTAAGGCAACTGACAATCGAGTTGGGTTTGAGGTAAGCGCATCAGCATATTTTCCTGAAAATTATCCTTATTACGCTTTCTCTGATAGACACGAATGGACGACCAACGGAGAAGTTGAAAACATTTAGATTAAAATGAAATGTCCTACTGCAGTTGCTATTTGGCAATTTCATTTGCGCGGTCGATTAAATTCTAGTGTTGGTCGAATTTATAATTGGCAATTGGATGATATCGACTGGGTAATAGTATACAGTACAACAGACACTTATATTTCAACAACACAATATTTTACTATTCTGAAAGAAAAGGCTGTTAACAAGTACTTGTATTTTCGAGTTCATGTTTTCACTGCTGAACATCCGTTTCCAGGACTGACAGCATTTCAAATATATACACTCGATGATCAAATTTAATATAATGCTATCATATAATGTCAGAACCACCAATTATAACCGTTGCGAGAGAATTTTATGATAATATTGTTTACCCTAAGAAAGATGTTGTGGATGAATCACTGTCAGCACGTATGATAAATACTATGAAAAAAATTTACAATTCCAATGATAAACTCTCCACTGCCAGAAGAATAAAAAACTTTTGTTTGTGTTATGCATATGCGTGGACCACAACTGAAAAAAGCAATAGAAAACTTTGATATTATAAGTAGATACTGTCATCCTGATGATTGCATAGAAGAACATAAACAAGTTGAAATCCTGTTGAAAATAATATTGCTTGAGTTTGATTTTAATAATATATATTTGATAATGCAATCAGGCCTATTAAAAACACGAATAGCGCAGGAGGAAACACAAATGAGAGATAACTAAAATCGTCTCAACAAACTATCGGAATCTAGGATAATGGGAATAAAAAGAAACAAGAAGTTATATGATAGTTTTTCAAATGAGAATTTTTTAAAGTATCTCGATATCTACTACCACGACAAAGAAACCCTAATTAAAATCGTTACTATGACATCAGACACGGAGTTAATTATTAAAGAGTACGCAAACGCAATTTTGCCAATGATACGTAAAAAAGACCTAGAATTTGATCCGATCATTGTTGACAGGTCTCTAAAAATAATCAAAAATTTTGACGATGAAATTAGTGATCTTAGTGATATTGAGCGAGAAAGGTTTTTTGAAGAAGTGACACAAACAAAGCTTGTAGCAAAGTGTAATTCTTATTACGACATAAGTGAAGCAGATGATATTACATTTCCATCGATCCAGCGCTCCAGACAATTGTCATTAAGCAATTATTACAATGAAGTCTAGAAAATGTTCACAAAACAATACGAAACATTATGGCTTAAAGTAAATGCTTTTACTCGTCTTAACATTCTTGGACTAAAATCACTCCAAAACTTAATGCTAGCAAATTTCGTGGTAGCATATGCAATTATCAGACAACATCTTGTTCTAAAAAATTTCACGTTAGATCAGATAAGCTTGGTATTAGGGTATATTGATGAAACAGAAAAAGATTACAGTAATTTGGAGAATGAAACAGATTTGTACGAACGTGAAGTAGGAGATATTTTTGATTAATTTACTTGGTTAAAGAAAAATGATGTACTAACAGACAAACGTAATAATGATACTTCGTCATATGTTTATGACGAGTACAGAGATTTTTTAGCTGATCCTAACAATAATAAGTTCCGTGAGTTTCTTGGTTCGATTGTTGGTGCTAGAGTTTTTAATATTATATAAAACTGTAAGCAAATATTGTATAATGAAAAAACAAATCATCGATTTCAATCATATTTCAGAAGAAATTCCAAAACAAGATGTTGACGCTCTAATGCAATATTACAGATATTATCATAGAAATCTTTGGTGTGTAAAACAATGTTATGGGTATTACAGTAGAATACTTTGAATAATATCATATTTGCCACTGCTGATAACCAGCTCTGGTATAATTTCAAGTGGAGCATCATTAAATCCGTTTCTGTTAATAATATCTGGTGTCCGTGTATCTCTTTCAACAGCATGTAAGAAAATTGTGCCTCGACTTGAGAGCAAAAAAATGCTTCTAAGATAGCAATTATCACTTATAAAAAATGACTTGATCAGATACGATCTTATTTGCGAGGTGTAAAATATGATATGGACGATTTAATACGCGAGTTTCGGTTTATTGACATTATGTTACCGGATATCCTACCAATGAGAGTCAGCAGGTATGAAAAAGATTATCATAAAATATGGTTACAACAGTACTAGATCTTTAGAAATATCATTATCAAATAAAGCATCAACCATGTTGTCAATAAATGACATTGGATCATCTGCCCAACCTCTTATTCGTTCGTCATTTTCAGTTGCGAATAACCATACTGATCCATATTTGACTGATAAATGATGATCAATTCTTTTAATACAATCGCTTATTATATTAGGTGTAATGCCAGTATATTTTGAAGTTGATCTAATCGAATTAAATCTTTTAAAAAATCTGTTTGTTAGATCAAATCCAACATTTCTTATTGATGGCGGATAATAAGACATTTTATATTAATATTTTATTGTTTAAATAGAAATAAATCTAAGGTTCGGGAACCTCTTTCCACCTCTCCAAATTTGGGAGGGGTAAGTGGGGGTTTCTGGTCTAGGATCCTCTTTTGGTTCAGGATTCTCATCTTCTCATACTACTGTAACATTGCAGTCTGGATATACAATCTACAAGCATGAATCATGCATGCAGTATTAATAGAAATGCATCTCAGAGCGATCACAGGCAAAGTGAACTGACTAATTAGGTTTGGTGCTCTCTCTCTCTCTCTCTCTCTCTCTCTCTCTCTCTCTCTCTATATATATATATATATATATATATATATATATACCTCAGTATATATATATATATATATATATATATATATATAAAGAGACAGACAGAGAGTCAGATACACATACTTGCATACTTTCCTTAACTGTTTTATTCAACTTTAAATTGATGCAGCATGAAGACATTAATGTTTGAGAAAAAAAACAAACAAACAATACAGCTCTCCAGTTCAGGCAGGTGATTTACCTGGCTACCTTTACTTTACACTTGGCTACTTTAAACCTTGCCCCCCCCAACCCCCACTTCAAACCCACAGCCTAATTTGTTAAATACCTCTTCGACTTTAATGTAAGGCCCTGCAGCTGTAAATGGTTAGGTATGCATAATATACTCTTATGTATGGGTCAATATGGGTTACACTGATTGATAATTAATCTAATTAGCATAAACATATTCATTTTAGAACATATTAGGCTACTTACTAAATAGGTTCTAGTACATTATTCTAGGATGATAAGTTGGGATGTGTGGGAGTTTGACAGAAAGAAAAATGATATCACATCTTTTACATTCTGTTCAGTAGCACAGTTAAAATTAATAAGTTTTAATTTTGTAATTTTAGGTACACTTTTTTCCAGGAATTTATGTTAAATTGGACAGGAAAATATATTGAATTATTTTACCATTTTCCATTTGTACAGCAATATCTTTTGTGATGTAGTATATTTCTTCATTAATTTCAACAGGGGCCCTGAAATAAAAACAAAAAAATAATTAAATGGAAGCAATTTAAATCTTCATCCATATCATCCTTTAAGATGTGTAACACAATCTTCTAATTTTTGTTTAAGTACAAAAGCAGTAAATAAACAGAAACACATAATTTAATATATATATATATATAGAGAGAGAGAGAGAGAGAGAGAGAGAGAGAGAGAGAGAGAGAGAGAGAGAGAGAGAGTTGAAAGTTTGTTAAATACATGTATCGAGCACATTCTGGGGCAGACGATGGGTTTCACACTGAGACCAGTAAAACCTTCATATTTATGGTATTTGGAATTATATCAATTACCTCAACAATGCTAAATGCATGTACATAGTTATATACCTTTTTTTATTTTACCATTTCTGACACTGAAGTAGATTTTCTTTTAAAAATTACTCCTCTGCTTTGTTGAAAAAAAGACCCAATTCTACCCAATAGTCCAAAAAATATATTGAAGTAAAGAAATAAAAAATGTTCACACCCCCCCCCCATAAAATACCCGATTCCCATTTTTTCTTAACTGTTTTTACTTGCTGACTCAACTGCCTCCAATGGACAATTTATTTTAAGATTGTAAGATCAAAACTCACGCATTTACATTAAATTAGCTTAGACGGTATTCCAAAATGGACGATAAAGTTACGAGCTCCTTAAGTGAAGGGAATCTCTCTATGGAAATAGTCGACCTATATGTGGCCTTCCCTGGATATTCTCATATTATCCTGAACTTCAGCAAATATAAATAGTTTAAATAAAAAAAAATTATTTTAGCGATACACATATCTCCTTCTTCTCCGCCATTTTGTTCCAAGATCACACCTACAAAAAAGCAGGTGTGGGTTCTCGCCACGAGAACGCGTTCCGGGTATCATGTTCTGGACGTTCGAGTATCGAGAACGGCTCCAGAACGTGCACCAGTGTGAAGAACAGTCCTCTTGAATGCATCCTAAGAAACCAAAGAAGAGCCAGGCTGTAGGACAAAAGTTCATTTCCGGAACAATCCAATCTATAATTAGACAAGGTCTATTACTAAAATTATTATATATAAGTTGTAAACATCAGGTAGACTGTGCATTTCGTGGGGAATTTCCAATGTTCTGGACCCAGATTGAGATAAACATGTTGTTTACAGAAAATGACATGATTTTGGACATGGTCAGCTACAAAATGTAATTACATAACCTATAGCGTGTAATGAATAAGCAAAATGACAAACGACGCAAAATAAATATACATAACAAAAACAAAGCATTTTTCAATTATTTACTAACGTATATTAATGTGGTAAGTACACCCATTACTTTGTAAGACTGCAAATCATCATTCAATGTTCAGGAGAGCATTTTTGTTTTCTGTTTTTGAATTTTACGCAATTTCTGAAGTCCACTAAATATCGCTCTTGGAGTAGGTGTATTTTATCTTTACTGAATGTTTAATGGTTCTCTCTGGTTATTATCTTGCCCGGGTGTTGGCATCCCACTCAAAGTATTCCTGTCTATTATATCAATAGTGTAGGCTAGTAAATTGTAAGATTCAATGTCAACACTTCCTACTTTTATCAACAATCTCTCTAATGCCTTTCGCATGGTGTCAGCTGTAGTGCAAGCTTAATCATCCCACTTTAATCACATTTTTAAAATTAAATTTATGCAACTATTGACATACACAAAGAAAATTCATCTACTATTAGGTAATTTTGCGGAGGAGGGCTCCTATTTTCTTTCGAGCTGAGATATTTTATTTTCATTTATCTCAAGATAATATTCTTTTGCAAATATTTTAATGGATATCAAATGCTTTCATCATTTTTCCAGCTATTTACATTTGTTAAATTAAAATGTGTCATGCCCAAAGTCATTAAAATGTTGGTCTCAAATATCATTACGGTATACGCTGTTACGTATCACAGTATGTTCAGATATACTGCATTATGGTATACCGTGTTACTAAATTGTTCGGGTACCCAACTCAAATAACGAAATATACAAACGTATTTATATAGGGTATATAGATAGGTGAAATGGACCACGTATGGAAACATTTAAGTTTCCACTAAAGTAACCTGTTGGTACCAATATTACGTCAGTAATCTAAAAGGCCCTCACCGTTACAGATCACTCGTATATCAAACCTCTGTGCGGGTGAGTTTGAGTCTCGGCTCGACTAAAGTGGGCATGTGAGATATCTTGCCAGTAGCTTCCAGGGTGACATGGGGTCCTCCCGTGGTTTTGCAGAGTTCTCCCTTCACCAAATATACTGGTCGTCATGTACAGCCTAGTAAGTGCTGAAAAATGGCGTTAATCGCCACAAAACGAAACCAAACTATTGGAAGACGAGGTTTAAAATAAATATAGCGGAATGGAGACTGCGTGGTTGAGCGTAATAGAAATGGAAGGAAAGTAAAGGGAGAGAAAAATGTGAGTACTATATAGAATACATGAACAGGGTAACAGGAAGGTATATTCTTTACCGCTATAGTTTTCATCATTGTTAATAGCGACTTGGTAACAGAACAATAGAACGGAAAGTAATATTTCGTGATTTCTTATATGGTGCGATTTTGTAATGAAACACAATACATCAAGCACCACGTTTCGAATCCCATTCGAGGCACACCAAAGACATAAAAACGTTGCTAGCTGCTGCCTCACTTTGAGCTCAGCATTAAGAGGTTAGTGTTAGGACAGGTCGGTCTGGTGTCAAGATAATGTGACCGGGTGGGTCATCATGCCACATGTCTGCGGCATGATGCCCTAGTTCTAGACTTCACTATAAACTGAAACACTGCAGGCATCGTAGCGATATGACTAAAATTGTTCAAGTCATGTTAAAAAGCAAATAAACGCAAACACAAAACATCAAGTAGTAAGGATTTCTCAGCAATGACGTTTTCCAGAAGGCCACTTTGGAACATAAATTGCTATAATTGAACTAGTTGGAATGGTTGTAAATGGAAATTCGATACCTTCCTTCGAAGTGTCTGGAAAGTAGAGTACATTATTTATCTAGAGGTTCACCTGAGTTTTTTGATCAACCAAGAGGTAGTACCACCTTTCGTAATCAGCTGAGAACGGAAGCTTAATCACATGCTTGATCTCTAGACCTAATTAGAAGAAATATAATATTCAGAAGGAATAATAATGATGACTGATATATTAAAGATGGATAGCCACTTTAAATACGCTATAAATACACTCCTTTATTCATATTCAGTTTTATGCTTATCGATTTTCAGTGGGTCTTACATGCTATCAGTGTTCCGCTTCCATATCGCATTCTCCATGTGAGGATGACATCAGCTTCTTGCTGAGGAGAGATCAGCATCTTGGAAAGTTCAGTAAAAATTGCTCAATCGAACACGACCAGACGTTCTGTATGATTCAAGTGGTAAAAAGCAGAGGTAATACTATTGCTTGCACTCTAGCTGTTCATAGTGATCACCGTAGAATAAATAATGTAAAATAAGATATTTAATGTTTATTAATATATTAATCTATACAACGTCGAGTAGTATCTCTTCGAGGTATGGAAATTAATAGATGGATTTTTTTTATAGCGATAAGACTTGTTTTAGGCATGGAGAGACCAGACCTAGGTGTTACATTCTAAATCAGCTTACAAAATAATTTTAGAGGCAACAAACCTCAGTTGTAAAAGTCTGTTTTGCGTTTAACGATGTATCTCATTAACAGGATTAACCATATTCATAAATAGGAAAGTATTAACAATGCTTCACACATCCTCGCTGAAGACAATTTTCTAGGAATTATTTTTACCAACTTGTCAAGGACGTAATCTTTATGGGCAATTACCACAAAAAGACGAGTTAGTAGAATTTTTTTGTCTGATTACTAGGATAAAAGGCAAATAATAATAAGAATTATTTTCTTGTCTTGAAATACAATATGTATGATTGCTGTTAAGGCTTGCAAGTGTTCCTCTCTCCCTGTTCTCAGTGAAATACTAGTTTTAACTTAGCTATATATAACCTCAATACCTGTGTATCTTTTTTCCGCCGTCTTGAAATTTAGACCATGTGGTAACCTTGCCTGAATTGGTGTTGGTAGCTTTATCTCAACCAGTTTACTATTTCAGTAGTATAAGAGCCTGAACAAATTCTAACTGCAATATCAATGCCATCATAAATAGACAGAGCCGTATCTTCCGGTTTGATGTCACTGGTAACATTAAATTGGGCCTGTCCTTCCATCCGTCTGTCTCTCGTTCGTTTCTGCATACTAACTCCATTAATAATTTATGGATTTCAACCAAATTTGGTGTATGATGAGATATTGAGGAGAGCCTGGAGATGTTCGATTGAGAGCTTTCTAAGTCTTTGATTTGGAGAGTAATAGCTCCAAACTATCAGACTTATTCACACACAACAACTACATTATTTTTTTATTTATTTTTTTTGGGGGGGGGGATTTCAACCATTTTTGTATGCATCTTGATTTTCATGATGATATGGCTGAGATCGATTATCATCACCATGCAATATTTAGCAGAGTTATCACCTGCTGATTATCACACACAACAGTTTTTGCATCCACGAAGGATTTCAACCAAATTGTATTGTCGGCTGGCTAACTATTGATGAAATCAGCGACAAACGGGAAACAAAAATTCATAATTTATTTTTTTGTCCGCAAAAGAGTCAAAATGTTATGAAAAGTGAAAATCATTTAGAAAAAAAAAGATTGACGTCTCACAAGTTTGTGACATACCTCGGTTTTTATTTCAAGAAAAAACAGTGTACAAATCTTGTACTATACGAGCCACATGAGAGTAGCAATGACATGCAATCTATGGACCTTGCACACCAGAATAATCTTTTTTTTTTAATGCTTGAACTTTAATTTTGCATTTTTAAACCGCGTATCATTATACCAAGGAAAACTCTGCACCACTAGAATATGACTCAAAGCCAAGAATGTGACCAATGAATGGGAACAGATTGCCTGGGTTACCGATAATTAGTGCTCACTTTGATTTACCATACACGTGATTCTATCGGTGTTAAGACAAAATACCGTCTTTAAGGGCGTATACTGCACGTACTGTTTTATAGTTGAAATCAACAGCTTTTGAAAAAAAAAAGATTTTTTTGTTAAAATAAACAAAATTTGACGAAAAATAAAACGATTGCTTTTACGCATTTTATCCACGCATCGCAGAAAGCAACCAGAACAAGTCTACCGGTACCGGAAATGTTCCAGTAGTCGTTGCATCCGGTTCAATGATGCGTCGCCGAGTAATGTGATTAATTCTAACATTTACCCATGAAAACTGTTAATTGATTATCGTATTGTTGTAATTTGGAGAGTTTAAACAAAATGAGGGGTTCAGTTTTAGAGTTATTGTAAGAAATAAAGGGATCGATCTGGCTTTTGAGTCTTTGATTAAAAAAAGAGCGGTCGTTTGGCAGAGGTGAGATACACGGAAAGACCTACACAAATGTTTTAGACAGAAACTCTTAGGAAGAATTTTTATCTTTTTCTCTTCGTTAATTGATATTGCGTTGTGCAAGCTGTTTCAATTTAAAGTTTAATTAATAATAATTGAGCTCTGTAATGCAACACCGATTAAACACTACGAGGCACCTAAAAAACATCAAAATGTAAAGAGAAACTGTATAAACTATGACACGCTTCAGATTCTAATGATTATCGTCACTGATGATCCAATGAGTAAGGCGAACATTGACAGATCAATTGGACAATGGTTGACATCAGGATCTAGAGAAAAACATTGATGAGTGGGAAATAATTAAGACCTAAATAAAGACACAAATCAATTCAATATTATTTTGTTTTTTTCTCTTCATATTTAAAGTACATAAATTGCAACGTTGTGTGACAAATAATAGCAAACAAGCTAGAA